>JAQQZZ010010893.1:0-25352 GCA_030265115.1 Mopalia vespertina | reverse complement strand
TACAGATGCTGAAGAAGCACTAAAAGTTAATGTAAATATATCTGTGGAAAAAGCAACTAATGTTATTTTGGAGGCGGAAAATTAATTTAAAGTTGTTTTTAGAACTGGGCAATCAAATAGTAAACATAAGTGGTTTGATAAACAATGTAAAATAATTAAACAGGATTGTCGCAAGAAACTGCATGGCCAAATATGGAATTTTTCGAAATGACACTAAGTTGAAATCTTACACTGAAATACGAAAAATATACAAAAAACTTCTAAATGACAAAAAAGAAATCTACAGTTAGAAATGTTTGAGTGATCTAGGAAATTCTAATGACAGCCGGTCATTCTGACACCATCTTCGCGGCATCAGACGTCCAAAGCAATCTGCCCCTATTGAAGACAGCACTTGGTTTACATATGTTAAAACTTCGATCCTGGTATTTTAAATGAACTTATTAACATTAGTGATAGTTTGACACAATCAGTTGGGGAACTTACACCGAGCAACGATATTACCAATAAACATTTTAGATCTCAAATATATGAAAATAATTAATCAAATATAAATGTATATAGTGCAAACCCATCGGCTAATAGTGCCGATATTTTAACTGAAGAAACAGAAACCAATTTCGATCAAGAAATAACGGAAAATGAAATTTTGGAAGCGATAAAGCACACTAAAACTGGTTAATCGCCAGGGCCAGATTATATCCTGGGTGAAAACTTTAAATGTATCCACAATAAAATCATCCCATATCTCTATAAATTATTCAATTGTTTATTTGATACAGGAGAGTTCCCTATACTGGTTGGTCAAAAAGGTATTATTGTTCCGTTGTTCAAATTTCTCTTCTCAGCCACTTTGGGAAATTGTACACATATATACTCAGTCAAAAAAGAAACTTCACACTCGTAAATTTCTAAATATTTTCTTGACTCTTAATACAATTTAAGAGATATAATTATTATTATTAGAGGTAAATGCGTTGTCAAAGACATCATGACACACAGTAACTCCGACGTGCACAAGCATGCAGATCGTGCGAGCATATACCAAGGATAAAGCATGTTTCCTTGTCACGTGACCTTATGAGAGACGTGCAATTGAGCACACGTTTACTACTGTCTCTAAGACACAATATCACCTCTTCCATGTTCTATAAAATTAGCATTATAATGATTATCTATTTGGGATAGAACAAGTCCATCGTGACTTTATTCCCGCCTAACTCTTATGTTCGAATTTGAAGTGTACATTTAACAAAATATGGGTGAATAAACACAAATCAAATCAAATCAAACTCTGTATCTCTACGGCTACATGATATGATAGACGATCAGAGATACAGAACTCTGCATTTAATTGTTTAGCTGATGCGTAATAGTATGGAGTGGGAAAATGTCTCTATGTTGACTATTGCCCTGCTAATAATACTCTACGGGGTCATACTTAAAAAATAAAAAATATGAAAATAATTATGGTTAATTAATCTGATTTAATTGAGTTATGCAGGTCACTACATCTTACACAAACAACATATGATCTTCCAACACGTTGCTCACGTTCTGTGATATCTGAGGTGGGCGGTTGGAAGAGAAATTCCTGTTACCCTGGTGCTCTCAGCTAAGGGACAACATGGAGCCGATCTGTTGTTAGGTCTTTGTTTTGCATCTTGTGATTGTTCCTTTCGTTGTTGTCAGTGGTGTCGGAGGCGGTTTCCTTTCCCCACTCGTCTTGCCCGCCGTCATATAAGTGAAATTACCTTAAGTACTGTATTAAATACCAACCGAACAAACAGAAACTATCTAGAGACGCTGGGCTATAACTAAACCTTTATCTATCTCAAGACTAGATGCGAATACGTATCTTATAGACCACACAGTACGACGTGCAGCTGTACCAAAACTTTAGAAATTAAGGCCTGCCTCTGAATAACAAATAAGGTGGAATCGGCATGTCCTAATTACCACGGGAAGACATTTATTAAGCGAGTGTGGTACTGCTGAGAAATGATTGGTTTTGACATGAAAATGGACGTCGAGTGGTCATTTGATGGGTCGGTCTAACCCAAAAGTGTTCAAGGAAGAAAACGAGATGGTTTAAGTCAAGGTAAGCCATGCAATATTTATAAATTGGTAGATAAAGTGCAGAATCATGGTAGCATTCTGCTATTTCTAAAGGTTAGGAAGATTCTAGTAGCTTAGCTATCTTAAGACCTGCTGTTCCAACTCTATATGTTTGCTAATTCCTCCTAAAAGCCCTTTATAGTTAGGGTAAATTTATTTCAGCCCCAATGGTTACTTTATAGGCCTATGCACAAAATCATCACAGTTTCGAGGTCCATCCAAATATTTTACAATGACACTTTTATCTCTGTCGCCACTATCTTACCTAGGTAAAGAGGAAAAGAAGATCGTCGGAAACCTCACTTCCCTCCCGATCTTGTCAGTAACCACTCGGTTGTTCTGCGCATACGTCATGCGATCGTCCTCATTATGATAGGAGATTTATCGTATCAACTTAAAAAGATCGTCTGCGTTCTGTAGCGATTTCACAGTTCCGTTCTGGCTTCAGAAAATATTGCACCCATAAACTGAATTGGCGAATTCTAAGACATAAAACTCGTTCATATGCATAGTGTCCATACATCGGTAAGTACAGGCTTCCGGCAATGGTAACTGATGTTAAATGTAATTTTGGCTTGTTTGTAAATATGAATTTAATTTAAAAAACTGGTGTGAGAAAAAAAAAACAGCATCCGGTTGCTCAAATCGCCATTTAATTTAATTCTTGCTATATACGATAATGGACGTCACTCCGTTGAAGGCCTATCTCTAATATAGTATTGGTGATTTAATCTGCTATATTATTATTGCAAATCTTGCATTGTTGTGAGCAACAGGGCACAGACGGCTATAGTTTAAGGCGTTCCATGTTTAAGTTTTATACTTGAAAACGATCTCTGGAATGAGATAGAAATTTTGTCTTGAAATAAGTCAAAAAGTTGTTATCCATACTAATTTGTTCCTTGCCTTATAGTTCAGGTAATGATACGAACTATATATTATACATCTTGCTAAACTTGCACAGCAAGAACAATAACTTATACATGTAATATTGTAGGTAAATAATTTTCTTTCTCAAAATATTAGATTTACTTCAACTAGTTTACTTAAAACAGAAATACCAACAGGAACTTTTACATGTTTACAAACAACAATATTTATTACACATGATTTGATGTACAGGTTGGCCTATGTTTTAATTGTCTATACAAACAGTGTGAGACATGTATACAATGTAACATTAGTTGAGATTATTAAAAACATTCCCGTAGCCATCTGGCTACGGGCAGTTTGTTAGAAGAGTAGCAATTCTGTCTTTACTTAGCACTGAAGGGAAATTAACTTTTCAAGTTCCAACATTATGGAAACGCTCCACATTTTGGTTGTGCTATAGTGTAAATTATTGTTGGAATACACCGCCGTCATATAAGTGAAATATCCTTAAGAATGGCGTAAAAAATCCAATCAATCAATCAACCAACCATCACTGGCTCATCCAACCATGGCAGTGGCCCGGCAGGGTAGCGGTAGCACTTTGTATAGGGCAAATTCCTTCGTCTTAGTCCCTTCGTCCCTCCTATTTCAACCCGTGGTGAAGGGTGGAAATTGATTGATTTTTCTGATTTTTCTCTGATTTATTTTTAGATACTAGTACACTAAACACAATGACTTATATTTTCCCTACCTGCAATATTCCTTTACTGGTGGTTTTCAATATAATCTTTGCAAAATGAGACACTTAAAAGTGTAAACTCGGGCGAGAAATTCAAATACAAATTTATTTAAACGTCAGGAAAGGAAGTAGGAGTTCCAAAAACAGCAAATAAGTGAAAAATAGATGTAAGTTACCGGCGATAGCGACAAATCAATTTCCAACCTCCACCACGGGTTGAGGAAGGCCGGGCGTATAACCGAGACGAAGGAATTAGCCATATACACTGTGTAATGGTAGCAGTTTATAGATTATTACAAGTTGGCTTGTTTTGAAACTTAGTGAATTGCTTTGTCTATTACATTAAAAGTTATTTTGACCACTTTTGCACGAAAAAATGGACTAACATCTGGTGATTATTTCTCCATGAGTTAATCGCCGAAAACCTACGCAGATCCATACGCGGGCTAATTACCCCCCAAATTCTGGTTAAAATGGCCACGCATTATCCCATTTTAAAATAGAATCGATTCTACTTCCTACGTCGAGACATTGACTCTAAGATACACCCGGGCCGTCTTGTTTACGAACTTCTTTCATTTGCTGATCAGTGTCAAATGTAGCCCCAAATATTGGCGGAAATTAATGCGCGATGGCCTGACATAGCGTACGAGAGTTGTCTTAGTCTCGTCCACAATAGAAAATCTCGCGAGAATACGATTGGCATTATCCCAGTGATTGTTCTCGAGCCGAGGATTCTAGGAGTAGGCAATCACGTGGTTACAGTATGGATTATTCTGGAGGCCTATATATCGGATAATGATTTCTCTCAAGAATTGTTTATTCTCATAAGGTGAAGGTCATCTGATACAATACTATTGTATCTCGCTGTCCCAGTCTTCCTTCAATGTGAATACTTCTTTTGTTTGGACTGGGGTGTCTTGTTTGGAGCCTACATAAACGTGTATCCACATAAACCTGCTTTTAGAAAGTATGAGGATAAACCAGTATGAAAGGCCGCGACACGACAAAGCAGGTTTGTGGAAATTTAATAACTGGTTGTATAATAGCACAATATATAGGACTAATTCCTTAGTCTTAATCCTACGTCCCGTCAATGGCTCAGAACACGCACGTGGCTGAGTAGAACTCCTTTATGATATTCAGCATATATAGCCCAGAAAGACACAGATGGACGAACACGGGGACACGCTGAATACAGCATCACGAACAAATTTGCATTTTAATGCAGTTTGTGTAGCATTACTGAGTCGACTTCTTATGAATATGGGTAGGCCCACAAACTTAAACTCTGGCACATTCTGATCTGAAATCTGCGGAAGATTTTTAACCTGCTATTACACCTCGTTATATTACAATGGCTTGTTGCATATATTCCATAGAATTTAATTGATATGCAATTACAAAGTTGTAGTTTTTTTGGTGGTGGACCTTTACCCATAATTCAGTTCGAATGGGTTTTACGCGAGTTGAGCTTGTAAGCGCCTCGATTTGGACCATTTTGTACAAATCAATTACGTATTGTATTGCCTTTAACGGCAGATTAAAACTTTGGGGGGAAACACGCGCCATCCCAAGGAGTCCTGTAAGTCTCTAGACAACGTCACGCATCAAACGGAAAACACCAGCAACATAAATAAGCGTAAAGTATGTACACATAAAATGAACATAGTGTAAATTTAAGAATAATTATATTTTTAGTAACTTTAAAAAGATCTGCATTGTTGGACCCCTTGGGTTCAACATGAACAAAAAAAAAATGTATCGCTTGTATTAAAAGTTAGGTATTCAAACTATATATCGGTAAAAAAAAACTAATTCGAAATTATAATTGTTAACCGTTAAACTGGAGTCTATAATTTAGTTTTCCCATGATCACATATTCAAGACGCAAACCGTTAATTGCATATTTCTAGCACTTCAGTTTTTAGCAGACTCTACATTTTCCGAGGCGTATTTCTAGAAAACTATTCATGATAGAAACTTCAAATTTGTACTATTGTAAAGAGCACAATGTGATCTAGTAAACGGTGAATCATTTTTTTAGAAGTTCGTCCTTGATTTTTTAAAATGTTTTCTGAAAGTTGTATTTTACATTTTTATAAGACTTTCCATGGTGGGATAGACAAAAAAATCCACTGGGAGCGATTTAATCAAATTTAAAAAACAAATGAGGCACGTTTACTAGTCCAAGGACTATTCGACTCGGTTAACTAATTTATTGAGTCTCATCGTTATTGCTCTACGAGAAATAAACCATGAAAAATGTAGTCTTTTTTTGTACCCTGACCTTTACTCATTTTGCAATAGTTTTAGAAATAATAATTGGATTTTCACCACATTCACATATATGTTATCCTAAGAATTCAAGCTTTCAAACAATACATATATATGGTACAGATTTATATTCGTCTGCATAAGAGACTAAATACAACGGGTGTTCTGAAAATCGATCAAGGGGTCCAGCAATACCTTAAATCAAATTAATGCGCTTAAACTGTGAAGTATATCCATAATCTGATTCTTTTGAGATCTTTTATGCGCTACAGGATCAAAACGGATCGGAACAAGAGACTGTATAAAAATTTTAAACGGGGTCGACATTCAGTGGCTCTCCAAACGAATAACAAACATTCGGGTCAAAAATGTTCATCCTGGATCTGAACCTGCGCTCAATTATCGCCATCTGTCAGGTGTCTGGTGGATATGAAGGTTTTAGGAGATGAGTTTCATTTACTGCATGTTTGTCCAAATTTGTCTAACTCCAGAAAGCTGTATATACCGCGATCCTATTAAACTAAGTCTTCTGCCCTGAAAAAGGAATTGTTCGCAACAGAACACACAGTTATTCTGGAAAATATTGCAAAATACATTTCAGTAGTTTTCAAAGATTATTCATCGCAATGCATAGGTCTAAGTTCTATGTTGATTTTTTTTTGAAAGCTACATTCTCATTTATGTATTTATGTTCATCTTTATTTACATATTAAACACATGTTTGTCCGGTTTATATATAATCCTCTTGTATCCCTCGTGCCACCCAAGGGCGGCCTTTAAATAGTCTAATAAACAATTCAGTGTCTAAGACGGAATGACTGAAGTATAGACATTCTGTCTACTTAGGAATGATGATTCCGGGTTTCTCGGACATCTGATTGGATAACGTAGTTTCAGTCAATACACGAAATTAGCTGCCTTTTCAACCAGCGGTTTATCCTGTATGAAATACGGGTATAGGTCAATATCTTATTATAGAGCATATTTTACGATTGACGAATATTTTTGTATATATACAGTATAATTCATTTGTGACCGGAGAAAATTTAGTTTGGATTTTTTTTGTTTTCTTTTATTTCGTTTAACTCTTGTGATTCACTAAAGATTAATTCACAATAATTCGAGAGACGTGCCGTACCTCATCCTGTTATTCAATGATACACACAAGTTCAAGGTCGCCTGTGTCCATGCATATGTAAACAGGCAACTTTTACGCGCCTTTTTTACGACCAGGTTTTCCATCAAGTACCGGCAACACAATGTCGTCATCCGAGTAAAGTACATTATTATGAATGCCGTTAAACACCAATCAAATCTGTATATATGGGTTGAAATGATATCGTCCAAATCAACATCGATGGAATTAAACTAAAAAAAGACCCAGCCCTGGTGCAGTGGTTCGCGTCACGGATTACTAATCCTCCTTCGATGTACCGCTCACAGGTTCGAGTCCACCTGTCGACCTCAGATATAAGAAGGAGTCACACGATATAGCTTCGGCAATTGGGATGGTTTTAACAAAGTTCCTCCCGGTTTTCCACCTTGACGGAGTGAGAACTGAACAATCCATGGTCAATTAAGTGAAATACCCTGAGTACAACGTTTAACAAATCAAACAAATACATTTCAAAAGGCTTGATCTATCCGTGAAATTATTGAAGTTTGCTGACACAATAGGTACTCAATGTTTAGATGTTCATTTTCACATAGTAACACAAATCAATACATAAAATTAATACAAAAAAGGAATGATAAAGACAGCTCTACTGTAAGAATAACCCAAGAAATGTACCGCTAACAATGTATAAAAGCTATAGGCCTATTAACACAGAGATAAACAAATTAACAATACATCAATGCTTACAAAAAATGGAATGATAAAGATTGCTCTTACGTATCAATATGGGGCTTTCCAGTTAGGACGTTACGACAACAGAGTGACGTCCCTTTGCGAAATAACGTTATTGGTGTACGGCAGAGACGGGCCAATCCACGACTTTCAACATGGGCGGTAAAGGGAATATTACAAATTAATAAGTAAACGTTAATAAAGCCATACGGATTTCCTTTTCCCATAGCTTAAAATATTTAAAATAAATTACAATGTGGAAGCTATATTTTCCTGAAAACCAACAACCCGCAATGTTAAAGTATAGGCAGACTGCCCTACCGTTCCATAAAGTGGCAACGTCATTTCGCAAAACGTCTTAACTCAAAACCTCCGTATTACACAACTTGTATATCTCTAACAAGTTGAGTACGCTTAACCGCCCTATCATGCTGTTGTTGTTGTTTCATGTCTTTTGTGAATGCGCTATATTGGGGGTGGGGGGGGGGGCGAATCCGTAGAGTTCTTCGGTTCATTTCCACGCATGCGCACAAAATATCCGCGGTTAACAATACACGTTTTTGTGTAATATTATTGCATCCATTCTTCTCCGAGATATATGTATGGATATGGAAAGAGTCGAAGGATGTTCCGACATGCCATACGGTATGACCCAACAACTAGTGGGGTTTTTTTTCAACTCTAAATTACAAAGCAATCTCTGACTTAAGCAAAACTATTCAATTCACAATTTTTGACCACTGTTCAAACTATGCTGTTTATATAGATTCACTCGTCTATGGTAATGCTAAATAAAAGTGATCGCTATTTTGTTTTGAAAGGTGAGTTAACACAAATATTAGGCTCCATCACCTAAAACGATATATCTTATAGGTATACGGGAATGTCGAGTTATGAAATAAGTCATAAGACACTATGATGCTCTCAAATGTTGGTCTACTCCTTAGTAAAGATACCACATTAACGAGAATCTAGTGAGCCCATTGAGTCACAAAGAGAGCCAGTTTGTGGAGAGATTCTCGGAAGATTGTCGTAAAAATTTCTGTCGTCGTTTGACAAGTAAAAACTGTATTAAAACTGTTGCCCTAAGAAAAACTTAACGTAAGTTGATTCCGAATGAGAATGAGTGACGATATTCAGCCAAGGGGTGTAACTCTGTAAAATAACTAGACACCGCCTTACTGATTGTCCTCTAAGAAAGATTTACAAAAAGTTATTAAATGGATGTATACTGGCCTGTTAGTCTAATAGTTTATTTTTTCAGCAATAAAAGTATAATGTTGCCATTTTGTTTATACTGATATATATGTATCGGTATAATTTGTATAAGCATAGCGACAACCTGATATTTATAACTCATGTCTCATTGGTCATTTTCTTTGAGGAATGACTTATACATTTCCCAGGACAGAAGACCAAAAACAGAAAAAAGGTTGGACAAAATTAGCGGTATGCGATATAGTAATATACTATAATAATAATATGATAGTAATATATTTATACTGATAGATGAAGGAACGGGACCTTTAATCGAACATTTGGCTCCACATAGTTTTAGATTTCTAAGTATAATTTCTACAAAGACCTAAACTGGCGTATAAAGTCACAGTCTCCACCGGAAAACGGGACCCAGTTTTAAGGTCAATGGACTATAGACTGCACTGCCGGGTACCTGGATCTACTACCAGTACCTCGAGCTAACCCCAGATACGTCAACTTGGATTTTTCTTTAATTTTTCTTCATATAACGATTGGAGCGACAGTGGACATAATCTGGACCACACAGACCTTCAGCGTACGACTGACTCCATGTTGACCAAAACACGTACAGAAAAATCCCAACAGCTAAAATGCCTACAAGTCCGATTCGGAGACCAATTTTCGCGCATCGACTTTCCTTGAGGTCAGAGACGTTTTTTAAATGAATTTGCATTTCTTTTTCTTTTTCTGCGTCTTTCCCAAACGATTTTAAGCCACAAATAAAATCCAACACTTTCCTTGGACGACTGACTTCTTTTATCCCTGTAAAACAAAAACAAATGAATAGAAAAACAGACACCAGTAAGTATAAAAAGTTCGGCTACAGTAGGTAATAATATACGGTTTTTTGGCAGTAGGCCTATTATCATCTAGGGATAGCACCTTCATAGTTGGAACAGATTCAACTTCTAAACAATAGCGCTACCCACGCTCTCCCCTGGCACCCCACCCAACCAGCCCACCGCCTTCCCCCAATTCCCATCCTCATTTCTTTTTTGTTTTTGAGATTCGTATCCACATGGGCCCCACCATGGAATTATAAAACAGAAAAAATGTTATATCAAAACGGTTATCAAGTTTGGGCCATCAATAAGTGTATCTAAGGAATTCTACATATATCACCATCCTCGAATAGAAATAAGTATCCCAAACCTTGTTGTTCTCCGTTTGATCCGTTGACCCATTCAGGATCACGGAATGTCCTCAATTTTCCGTCATTTTCCACCGTAAACACATTTCCATTCTTTGGTACCCTGTGACCCTCCTCATCATTGCCCGCTGGCGGTGAAAATGAGGGATTATCTTCTCCGCTGATGAAAACCGCTGGCGTGGTTTCTTGGTAGATGTCTCCCAGAGGGTGGTCAAAGTGATCTAAGCCATCCCTTCTCACTGGGTGGTAGCGGGTCCAAAATGTCGTGCGAATTAACTGTCAAAAAAATATGTGGACAAGATGTTAATTACTATTGTCAGAAGTGCATTTACTAGAAGTGTGAAACAGCATATTCCGTAGTGTAGACGGCATTGTTTCTAAATCGTTCACATTCAACTTCACGCAGCGCCCAATGTGGCAACCTGGCGAACCCACAGGGGAGATAATTCACCATTGAAATGAACTATCGCTGCATGCCAGTCAATTTGACCTGCAATGAGACCGAAATGCGCACGGAATCATGGGAGTATCTGAGATAAAACAAACAAGATGGCGACCGTTATGGATTTAACCGATGTAATAAAAAAGGTTAAAGAGATGCAGGCGTATGAACTCCATATTGAATCGATTGTACATAAAGAAATAATCCGTGCGAAATAATTCACATTACAGTAAGGAGATAATAATAATAGAGCCAAAAGCAGACTTATGAGCAATTAAGTATAAGTCCATAACTCCGTATGCATCCAATCCCTGATTTTCATAAACCCCATACGATTTTCCCATAATTCAAGAGTGGCGCGAAGGGCCGAAGTGGTAATAGAAAATTACTGACGTATTTTGACGCTCGCCGATTAAAAACGTAATCTGTGTGAGGTAGAGAATTTTAATAAACTACTGTGCACATCATACAGTCGACGTCACCCAATCTCTTATAACATAGGCGATGGAAACAATGCCGTCTGCACTACTGAATATGCTGTTTCACACTTCTAGTTAATGGAATTCGGCTATTATTTGTGTCAGTTGGTATTTAACATCGACACCGGGTCGCACCGTGACTCTCTTGGACATTGGGAGGTTGAACGCCCTTTGATGGGCAACACAAGTTGAAGACGTACCCTTTCGACCTAGTACCTACAGAAAGTGTTCGGTGACTGCCGAATAAATACGCTAGATTATAGGGATTATAGATTCACAGGATTTATACCGACTCCTTTTTATTACATACTTATGACACATTAGTCCTCACATACATGTAAGCAAAACACCCTTGAACACGACGTTTGACTCCACTCTACAATCATCAAACTAATGCTAATTTACTAAGGACACTAAGGCGAGTTTGCTGTAAGGGTATGTGGTGGAACACAACGATGAAACCTGCTGGAAAAAATACCTTTCCGCAGCCACCTGTTACCTTGCCGAAAATATATATCGTTGCCAGGTCAATGCTGTATAAGTTGTAAGGTGCGGCCAATCACTGCTCTACTTCGAGGCAGAAGGGTTATTAAATGCTTAAAGGGCTGTTCAAATAAATCAAACTTAAATAACCTAGCACTAATGTAATGACTTGCCAGTTTCGTTGTTGTAGTTGTAATTCCTGTTGACGAGACAATCATTACGTTTCACATATCGATTTAAAATTCAGCAGAGAAAAACAAATTTAAAAACCTTAATCAATCCAAAGTTAATTCAAATGTTCTTCTTTCAGTGATAGAAATATTTTCTATTGAAAATATACACATACATAGATAAGTCTACTTCATTTTGTAACCATCTATAGATCTACGGCTGAATGACACCATAGCATAGTCCCGGTGTTTTTATACAGCTGTAATTTGGCTACGACCGCACATTTTACGCCATTTTAGCGAATATCACGACATTAAAAATGGAGGTAAGACGCCGACAGTTTTAAATCAAATGAAGTCTACTTGTGTGTATATGGCCAAGTGGATGCCTTACAGTCAAAGTCTCTATGAAACAGAAAATGGGTTGATTCGCTATTTTACCATGGTTAAGAATGTAACGATTATTGATCTTACGTGTTTCTCTTCTGGGGGCTCAGTCAGCAAACTTATGATAAGGGCGACAACTCCTGTCAATCCAAAAAGCAGGAGAGCAAAGTACATATAGTGGAAGGGATCTATCATGGTTTTCACCGCCTCTGGGCGAGTATCCGCTTGTCCGCAGTGAGAGGGTGCTGGGTATGCAAGGACAATAATCATCCTAGAAACTCCCACCACCAGGGCAACCATAAGTGCCCAGAAAGCTCCCTGAAATATTATATTGTTCAAATTATAAACAATGCAACGGGATGTTGTACACTAAAGAATGTTATCTAATTTATAAATCTTAACTTAAAATGCCGCGAGAAGATCATAACGTAGAAATGTAGATAATGAACAATGTGAAGACGAAGGATTTAGAATAATTCATAATTATTTACAAAGAGCGACTTGACTAGATTCTTAAGTCTGTTAGCTTAAAATCTGCACCGCGCATTGGTTCTGGGTAGCCTGTTCACATCACATAAACATTTTGGTCGTTTTTTAATAAACACAAACCGAGCGTTTAATCGATTCTCCGTTTTCCGCTTCAAAAAGGTTCCGACATGCACTGAATAGTTGCTTAGAGATGGTTTTGTGGGTGTTAAATTTTTGTCAGTCTTGCCAATGTCGATCAAAGCAGAGTGTATATTGCGCACCATCTTCGCAAGCCAAGGTTAAGACATGAGTATTATTTTTGTCACATAAGAAACCTCTATCGTGTTATCTAAGTCGACTAAGGGCACATAATCTTGTCCCATCTGGGGTTTTTCCCCTCAGTCCACCGGCCAATAGAACAGGCCGATTCAACGACTGTATCAGTCTACTACAGGAGGCAAAAATAATGACGGAAAGCAGTTCTCAAAATCAACTTATAAGCATGATTAAGACCAGGTTGGGCTGCATGCAAGGCATGGCGGCGAGACGGCGACGGTTTTAATCAAATGTTGGAATCTGAAGATGTTTGAAAAGGACTATTATAACAAATACACGTGACTGTTGTATGATAGAGCGTCGGTGATAGGCTGGGGTTCCCACGATTTGGGTGTTTGCTGCCAATAGAAATCCATCATATGAGGCTCAGAATACAACTAAGCAGCGTTTTGTCGCATGGTCTCTCTAAGAGTCCAATATAGAGATACCAGGTTTTCGGATGATGATTGCGCACTGTTCAAGCGAACTGTTCGTCACATTATATATTTCAAAAGCTGTGCCGGTGCCAATTGCTGTTTCCTTCTCTGATGAGAGGGATATGTACAAATCCTTTCCTTACATAGCCTCTAATAAAAGGCACGTTTCTTGAGGTTTTCCAAAAAAGTTTAGTATTCAAAATCCAATTTAAATCATCTATTGTCCGTTTCTAGCCTAAATCTTCATACAGACTTAAAGTTGACGGCAGACAAAGTTGATTTTCCATACAGCCAGTTCAACGGCGGCGGCCTTAGATAGGACATAACCAACTACAGTCTGAAACACCTCAAATTACATCACCTAATTGATTTCCTTCACAGTGGCCCTGTTCCGATCATCGGTGGTACAAACGTCGCCTTTTGTCAGCGGGTAAATAACAAAAGGATTTGAGCATATAACTAGCACGTGATCAGTGAGTGTAGTTGCTTTGAGCATTCAATTGATGAGAGTTTCACACTTCTAGGTAATGAGCTTCTGATGTATAATATATTGTATTTTTTCACATGTACAGTTTCGCCCTGCCTGAATTGTTTTTATATAAGGTTTATTTAATAATGACAAAATCACAGTAAGCTGAATGCTTATGGCGTGACATTAACATATACATGTATAATTATTAAACATAATTATTTTAAGATAGTTAAACATAAATTGTGTCATTAAAGCTACGCTTCTTCAAAAAGAAAACAAACTTTTAGTTGCGTCAAGGTATTTTTTAAAAAAAGATTGGAATGTGTATCATTCTTTGATCAGAAATGAACAATCTCATGTACAGAAAACGTACTTATATAAATTGTGTATATGAGGGGAGTAACGACATCAATGCAAAAAATTATTTACGCGATGTATGCTACTGTGCATTGAGACACGCCATTCACCATTCTCTAACCATTCATTAAATACCCTTAAAATTGTTTCTAGTGTTGTGTTTTAATAATTCATGTAATACTGCATTCAGGTTAAAAGCATGATAATGGTTAAAAGTAGAGTCATGTTGTTCCTAGTTGAGGATTATATGTTTCAAACAGAATGATTGGAACAATTATTCCGGGGAACAAAAACAGCATTAAATTTTAAATTAAATGCAACAACTTAATTGGCGAATTTGAGGTTGTACGAAAGAAGTTAACTATACAGTTTTTGCAAATGTATAACATTTTCGTATTTAACACATTTTGGAACAGTTGGCCGTATATATGTTTTTATCTCAATATCCGCATTTGTGGAACACAAATTCAAATAACTTTGTCCCAGTGATTGTGCGTAAAAACAGTTTATTATTCGATTGAAATTAGATCCCCTTGGAAATGGCAAAAATAGACAAAACGGTTTGCTATTACCTTTATTTAAAGGCCCAATGGTCAACATAGTAATGTTTAATACACCATAACCTCACACTGTATTCAATACATCATGCTGTTCGATCAAATGTTGACTGCATTGAAAACTTCAGACTGTGTCAGATTCTCTATGGAAATTTCTCAAAAACTATTCATCGCAGATACTTCAAATTTGTTGCATTGTACAGAGATCAATGTTGGCATATTAAGGCTGTCTCACTTTTATTAAGTTTGTCCTAGATTTGATATGATTTTTTTAAATTTCATTTTTAATACGATTTATATGGTTGGACAGACGTCAATTTAATCCTTATTTTGTTTTATCTCTCACCTTTTCATTAACTCTCGGTACAAATATTGCCAATAAAAATATGGCAGCAAATGGAGGCGCCAAATAGTTCGTAATTTCCTGTATGTAAATGAAGACCTGACCACCTTGGGTTTCCTTGACAACGGGTACCCACGCCACCGCCACAGCTGTCATTGCAATGATGAAAATCCTGAAAGTCGGAAAAAAGTACTCGTTTTTTTCCCTTCTTTATTAAATGAACTTCATGTGACCGAGCCTGAGTCAGAAGAAATAAATTACCAAGAACAACCTAAATATGCATCAACTAGTCATTCTTAGGCTCCTATACTTATGCGTTACTTGGACATTAGTAGTATAGAGTGAGCAGCTCAAGTCACATTTGCTATTACATAATAAGGAAGGGTTGTGCGTTATCATGTACCAATTGCTTACTATATAAATAGTAGAGCGGTGCCATTTTGGCTCTACTATTTATGTCGTTATATTTTATTATATACAAAGAAGAAATGTACGTTATTCAGTACCAAGGAGCAACACCTTAGTCCATGATAAGTAAGGGCTGTACGTTATTTAGTACTTAAAAAATGAAAATTATAAAGTGCGCTGTGGTCATCTGGGTCTTTTGTACGTTAATGAGTACTAATGACGTGAGTATGGTGTTGTTGTTGTTGCATGACATGACAGAAAACAATGAAATTATAGAGAGCGCAGTGCTGTGATGTTAATCCGGGCATTTGAGCTAGCATTAGCTATTACATCATAAGGAAGGATTGTTACTTATCAATTAGTGGGAAGCAGATGGGTAGCAGAGCAGGACTGACTGAGGAAGGGTTGACCATACTGCTGTCATGGGGAGTGTGGGTGTCTTCCCGTGATGCTTTGCGTGCCATTGTGGGGAAATCTAGCCATTTCGGCTAGCATTTGCTATTATATCATAAGGAAGGGTTGTTACTTATCTTGTAGTGGGAAACAGATTGGTAGCACCGCATGACTGACTAAGGAAGGGCTGACCCTAGTGCTGGCATGGGGTGATGTGAGTATCTTCCCGTGATGCTTTGCACGCGGCGTTGCCGAGATTTGACATGGGGTGTTGTGGGGTCACAACGACAGGAAGAGTGATCTCCTTTAGCTACACATCACCAACATGGCGGACACACCGTCACAGCATGTGTGCTGTCATGGGGTGGTGTGGATGTCTTCTCGTGATGCTTTGCGCGCGGTGGATTCTCGCGAGAGTTGACCAGATATGAGGAGATTTGACATGCCGTGCTGTGCGGTCACTACAAGGATTACGAGGAGTGATCTCCCTTAACTACACATCACCACCATGGCAGCCACACCGTCACAGCATGTCTAAACATACGTGGCTCTGTGGGAATGCGGGAACGATGACCCATCAGAGCATCGCTGAGCGTGCCATACCGCAGGGCTGGCCATGGCGGCGGGGTGACCTTTCCACTCACCCGCCCGCCCGCCCACATGTACCACGACGGCGTACTAAGGCGTCGTGCGGCGTTAGGGCGCTGTCACGACGTCGTTCTGCGGCGTCGTTGCGGCGTCGTTGCGGCATCGTGTGGTGTTACGACGCCGTCACCATGGCGTTCTGCGGCTTATTGCGGCGTTCTGCGGCGTCACGACAACGTTCTGCGGCGTCGTGTGGCATTCTGCGGTGTCGTTCGGCGTACTGCAGCGTCGATGACACATGTGGCGTCTTGGTCACAACGCCACATGTGCCACGACGGCGTACTGCAGCGTTGTGCGGCGTCACTACGGTGTCATGATGCCGTCACGACAAGGGGTCACGACGGATGTTACGACGGCGTCATGCCGTAACAAGCGGCGTCGATAGCACTGCATGACACCGCAGAACACCCACCGCAAAACAGTCTTGTGCATTTAACCAGCTCATGTCCTTCTATTCCCTCAGTCGAGGATCTGTAGCGGAACAAGGAGGATGTCTTTTGTGTGCGATATTTGTGAGGGTCGTTTTTCTAGAAATTACGATATGATTCGTCAGAAATTAATCTAGCATCCGGAAGAAAGCAAAGAAGCATATGATAATGGTAGTGTTCAAGATGATGCTATTGTTGGAGAAGTAGACCAAGAAGAAAACCTTCTGTCTGAAAACGACGACATGTCGGTATCGTCTCATTCGAACGAGAGCAGCGATACTGAAAGCGGAGATAACGGCGATGATGACGCCCCGTCCGTTGAGGTCTGGGATGACAGCCAGCAGGGTTCTCGAGAGCTTTAACGATAAAATTATCGAAGACTCAGGCAATGAAATGGACAAAGCTGCCATGCACAAAGCATACGAAAAACCAGCTTACCCGACATTCGTAAGTCGATCCGCGACGAATATCTTCGCCTGAGCACGCGTTGGCTCGATTTGAAACCGGATCTGATTCACCGAGAAGTCATGAAAACAAAGAGTTGTTTGGAAGACATGTTCAAGATCCCATCGGGGGAAGCCTTAAGTAAAGCTGAACGGATGCGATAGGACCTTTTCGACCAAGTGTTACCCTCAGAATACCCCATACAGATCACCGACAACGAAGACCAGTAAACCTCATCGACTCGGACAATGCCGTGTGATTCACTCGGATCAACGGATACAAACCACCCCCTCGTCTTTTTCCATGTCATGTCACCTATGAAATTACAATGCAACATGGTATGAGTTGTTCTCGTTTTCTTCATCATAACCCACAGGGCACGAGTTGTCCGCTGTTATTGCGGCTTTGAATGATGAGGAGACCAGACTCATAGGCAAGAAACCAAAGGCAGCCATCAAGGCCAAATCGGTTGCACAAAAATGCTCCTCCGTGGTAACTGGCCGCTCTGTTGGTAGCGCAGAGAATAAGCTTTCCTCGGGTGTTGGTGTTCGGTATCTATATCAGCCTGGTGAACTAGAGTGTGGGCGCCACCGCTCTATTGACCCTGTTTGGTCCCTTAAGGTGTACTGGGTAGGGCGTTCGGTCACGAAGCCTGATGAGCCCGTGCTGTACTATCTGCTGGGTGGACCTGGGCGCGGTTTCGTTAGAGAAGAGCTGCTTGTAGTACCCCCAGACACTGAACTTCCCCTTGATGGTGTTCTCAGATGAGGAGGAGCTCGGTATCGACAGCTCCGGTTGGGATGTCTTCTTTGTGTCCATCGGCCAGGGTGCCAACTCCGTTATGGGCAATCCAGCGTTTGGAGTCGAAGGGTAAGAGGGATACCTTGTTGAGATGCTGCCCATAGGTACGATGGCGCTCCGATCTCAGGACGTCCATGCCGTGACGAAATGCCTTCTTCTAGAAGAGTGCCTCTTTGTACTGCTTGTGGTGGATGTGCTTCTTCACAACGCTCTTCTTCACACCCTAGGCTTTTTTTATATTGCAGCCAGAGGCCTCGGGGATGCTGTACATCTTGGGGCGCAGACCGACGTACTCTGCGATTGGACGCCCAGCACACTCATCCTTCATCTTCCCCAGTACCTTGGTGGTCTTGGGGGTAGTCTGGCATGTCGTACAGCTCCACGTGTTTGGCCATGTCCTGGTACATGTCCCTGGTCTCGATCTCGAAGAGCAGCGACTCGGTGTCCCCTTAGATAAATTGGCAGCGCTCGCCTTATTGTGCCTTCATCTGCTTAGAGTAGAAGTCATACATCAGGTGCTTGGAGAAGTCTAGAACGCTCATCCCAACATATATGGGCGGTTCAGGACCAGGCGGCTCTTGTGGACCTGGATGGCTGCGAGGTCGTCGTCGAAGATATTAGCTCGGGCGAAGGACGGGCTGGCGATAAGACGTCTGGGCTTGTCCTCCTCGTGGGACCATACGATCTTTACATCAACCCGTTTGAGGAGGTTCTCAATCGTCTTTCCGAAGACGGAATTGTTCATGAGCTTGTACAGATTCTTCTCGAAGTCGGTAGTCGCATTTGTATGCAGCTCGGTGTTCATTCGGATGTAGGGCTCCATCCAGGAGCTCTACTCGAAGCGAAGAGCTCTGTGGATCTTTTCCAGACGCATACCCAGTGATAGGTAGAGCTGCAGGTTGCGGTAGTGAAGCACATAGCGCTCCTTATCGCGGAGGTTAGGGACCAGCTTCTCAACCTCGGTAGGCGCCACCCCAACGCCAAGAAGGTTGTGCTGAAAATCCGACATCCACTCTTTCGGGACCACCATGCGCTACGGGGCCCGCGGGTAGACATTATGCGCTTAATGCCGCTCCTCTAGATACTCAAGATCTGCTTCTACTATGATCCCCTCTGGGCTGTTGACCGGATGGTCAGCTATGCTCGCAGCTAAGCCCTCACAGTCCTCTACCCATCGAAAGCCGCTGACTGGAAGGGGTTGGCTCATTGCCCAGCCGTACAGATTATTGACGTCCAAGTAGAGAATGTGAATGTTGGGTTTGTGGCCGTTGCTGGTGTCTCCTTGGCTATGGCGTCCAAATATACTCTAATTAAACAGGGGGTCATACCTGCTGATATCATGAAGTAACGCGAAGGATGGCCGCTATCGCAATGTTTGTTCGAGGTGCTCTTGCAAACGCTCTGGCTTTGTCGGAATCGAACTTTCTCTTCTCATCATTGAGAAGCTCGGGCGTGGATGAGGAGCGAAAACGTCACGAAAATCAACAGCTTGCAATGGAGATTACAGCGTTTACCTTCAACACGTACGCGAAGTATGTAGCCACCGCAGGACCCCGAAGCGATTTCATAACGACCAGTGAGCTGACAGAGCCCACAGTCCAGGTCACCCGTCGATCCCGTTGTAACAACCGTCGTGACCCCACGTCCTGACCCAGCGTCCTAACGCCGCAGAACACCGCACGACGCCGAAGAACACCTTCGCAAAGGCGTCATGACGCCACAATACGCCGACGTGACGGCATCCTGACGCCGCACAACGCCGCACGACGCCGAAGAACGCCGTCGTGACGCCGTAGTGACGCCGCGGTGACGCCGCGGTGACGCCGCACTGCGCCGTCGTGGCACATGTGAGTCATGACCAGGACGCCAGATGTGTCATTGATGCAATCGACGCTACAGTACGCCGCACGACGCCACACGACGCCGCAGAACGCCGTCGTGACGGCTTCGTAACGCCGTCGTGGTACATGCGGACGGGCTGGCGGATGAGCAAGTGAAAAGGTCACCCCGCCGCCATGGTCTACCATTGCGGGATAGGACGCCGCCTCCGCTGTCCGGTGTGGTGCGGTCGTGACAGAGAGGGACAGGCTGTCACATGCTACTCCCCGTCCACGCTGATGGGTCCATCTCACCCCTTGGTCTTCGCTGATTGGTCCGCTCAGTGATGTTATGATGGGTCATCGTCCCCGCATTCCCATGGGTCAATAGCGCCACTTCCGTTCTACTATGTATGGAGTAAACAATTAGAACATGATAAAGCACAACCCTTCCTTATTATGTAATAACAAATGTGACTCGAGCTGCTCACAAGAGTTGGAGTACTTTAATTGCATTCACTTAGGACACTGCAATTGAAGGCAGAACTGTACGAGTCTTAGTTACCTAGGACAAAAATCTAAATAAAATCTATTCAACTTCGTAAATCGACACGACACACCGACTATCTTGTTTTGCGCTACTTTTGCGTGCTAATCACGTGTAGCGATCATGTCACTATCCAAATCATGTGACATTTCCTCACATGACTTATGCTAAGTGACATTAGCTGAACACGGCATAACGCCCAATACAATTAACAAGCTAATCGAGCAATGCAATTCTTCGAATGATCAGTATTGTACTCTAACATTGCTAACATTTGAGGCAAACACTAATGGTGGAAATAAGTGCTCGACATCAACTTATAAACAAGAGCTCGGTTTGTGTTGACAGTTTAAATGACATCCAAATACAGTCGTTGGACAATTTCTTGGCGTCAAAGGATGAACAGAACTAGCAAAACAAATAGGCCAACACGATGTCGGAAATCCTTCGACACTTTCCGTACCGGTACAGTTATCTCGAAAATGAATGGAAGCAATAATATTACACGAAAACGTGTAATATTAACCGGCGGATATTTTATGCTCATGCGAGAAAATCAACCAAAGTACTCTGCGGATTTGTACCTAAAAAAAACACATCAATCAAGCCCGTTTCTCGGGTAAAATCACATTTAAACAAAACACTGTTCCTTTCTTATGTATGACTTGTTGCAAAATTTCAAATTTCGTCCGCTGTAAGTATTTTAATAATGATGTATCTCCATTGACGTCATCATATCAACACAAGAATAGCCAGTCATATAATGGAAGTAAATCAATGTGAGTTACCTTCTGTGAAATGACCCACTCTACATCCGAGATTATTTACCGTACGGAAATGGCCGAGGGATGTTCCGACATGGGCCTACACATGACTGGTGTGCGGTAGATAGGCTGGAGTTGTCACCATTATGGGTGAATGTGCTATTATACATGCAGCATGTGAAACTAGGTTAGAGTAAAAATAAGAAGCGTCTTCTCTCTATAGGCGTGTATATATAGCGACACATGTGTTCGGATGACGCAAAACCGCCTATAAGGGGAAGTTTTAATCAAGTTGTACCTACCTTCCCACAATCATGAGTTCACCTACAGTAGATTGTTTGCGGAACTTCTTCCAGATGTCGATGGTAAAGAGTGTACTGGCACTGTTAAATATCGAGTCCAAATCACTCATCAAAGCCGCGATCATTACTGCCATCATGAGTCCACGTAACCCTGTATGATTGTTTAAATGGGATTAGATTAATTGATTCCCCGACAAGTGCATCGATTCACCAACACTCTTAAAAAGAATGGTTCTTTGAGGGTTCTTTAGAATGAGGATGGTTCTATACGGAACTTAGATGGTTCTATTTGGAACCTTTACGACAAAAACGGTTCGTTGATATAAAGAGAAAGGGATAAATACTTGGCACAGTTTCTGTTAGGGTTCCATACAGAACTAAAAAAGATTCCACCCGAGCCATGACTGAAGCAACTTCTCGAGACAAGGTGTGTCCTGACGTGAAACTCTATTCCACACCTTGTCACACTTGGGCCATATTTGTAGTCAAACAAGGAGGAGTTATCCCTCATAGGTCGAGTAATCGAATAACCCTGAATAAAACCGGTTACTGACATGAATACTTAGACGTTCACGTTCAAACTTTATTGCTTGATTATGGTTGACACCGTACTTAAGATTATTTCACTCATATGACGGCATGCCAGTCCAATGGGTAACGGAAATCACCTTCGAAACCACTGGCAACAAATAAAGGCAACATGGACGGAAAACAGGACAATAACAGGACGTAACACAAAGACATCACAAACAGATATTCTGCACATTGCCCCTTAGCATCGAGAGTACTAGGACAACATGAAGCCCTGTCCCAATTCTCTGCTTAAGACAGTACAAGAAAAACACAGGAGTACAGAAATAAAAGACCAGAGCGAGCCCAGCGCACTTTCGTGAAACTTCATACAAACATTTATTATCGAAAACGACGTCACCTTATGGAAGTTTACCATGGGATGAATTTATCTTATTAAGTTTCGTGAAAGTGTTCCCTTGCGCTAAATCACATCGCTTTCGTTTTGCACTTTTGTTTTGCATGCACGTTTTTGCAACACTTAACATTTAACCTGAGTTGCATTGAAAGGTGTAAACAGTATTCTAACGGCTTGCATATGGTTACGTTCACTCGTTTAGCAATGCAAAGGTACAACTATTTAAACCGCGCCAACTGATCACTGTTATTCTTATAATAGAGCGGAATTCTCCAGAAGATCTTTGTAACGGTTGGCTTAATCATTTTTTGATTCTACATAAATATCAACACGATTATTATAAAAATGAAGAAGACGATCTAGAAGTCTAGTTACATGGTTTGTCTTGCCATGTTTCCAGAACACTCGTTACGTTATATACCCGAGATGAACTGTAGAATCATTGCAGCTCCTCCAAGTCGTTTGCTGGCAATTCTTACACATATCCATTTTGGGATAACAACACCTGAACGTTTATGCTTACTGAAGATTTTCTGTTCATACAAGTGTACATTATGTGAAAAACGCAGCTGATAAAGATGCAACTGTGGGATTAGTTATAAAGCAAATTATCGTACAGCTTGATTAGTATATCCTATGTTCAGGCTACTCATTAACTTAAATGCATCACATGGCCATACGGTAAACTGTTTTAACTCGGTATAGACTTCATCAAAACGCAATAATAAGTTTATAATGTACAACGTTTCTTTCAGAACACAGTAACGTAATTCAAGTTTTTTTAAAGATATAAATAATGTGCGTTATTTTTCCCTACCAACTGGCATTAGACCAAGAACAAGCTTAGGGTAAGCGATATTTGAACATCCCGATCTGCTGCCGCATATTGCGAAACATATGTCTGGATCCACGCAACCAACCTCGTCTGAAAAAGAAACAATTGTAAATTACTACATGGCATTTACGTTTTAGGTTTTTTATAGATACCTTTGGTGTTCCACACCACATTTGAAAAAAAAACCTGAGACGTAACAAAACCTGCTTATTTCAGCGATTTATCTTCAATGTCCAGAGACACTATACACGAAAGTATTGTGCATTATTCATAACGCCCAAAAAATCGTCATCTTGGTAAATAAGCGTGTATCTGAAAGACTTTCGGGGTAAAACAGAAAGTTTTTACATAAACGTTACCGCGCTACTTATCCCCAATGTTGCAAAATGAGCAGCCAGAAATGCGTTGTGGGTTTATTCATCGGAATATACATTCAGGTTGTTTGTTTGTTTGTTTGATTGTGGTTTAACGTCGTACTCAAGGGTATTTCACGTATAGCACGACGGATTGTCCACTTCACACTGCTTCTTGTCTAATAACGGTGGAAACGGTGTCATGACAAAATCCCCAAAACACAGTTCCAGCTTTTAATTAAATTACTAACCATACGAAAATAATTATCCAGTAAACTGAAACTTTATACCTGTGTATATAATGCGACTAATCATTCCGGGCATCACCATCAGAAAGAGTGGGAGGATCTTGATGAAGCCGGCCATTAAGCCCGCCCCTTTCGCATGTGAAATGCCCTTAGCAGCCAATACTCTTTGCACAATCACCTGTCGAAAAAATGATTGACATTTCGTACACATTTGATGGAAAATGGACATAATAAACCCGTACCAATATCAAATGATCAGATTGTTGATAAGAAAATAATTAAAATTGTTTTTAACTTTCAACAGAATTGCATTGCTCCTCGACTAAACGATATCATCCCGGTGTGTTAATACCACACAATCAACGGCAATTTACAGAATACCACTGCTAAACATCTTCCGGGTTTATGAGCAAGGCATCTGCAGTGTAAACGCTATATAGTGCAATGTATGGTCTAATAATTCGTCTTGAAGGTACAAATATGGATCAACAGACAATAAGTTAAACCTCGATCAATTCTCTTTACAGCATAAAATCACTACTACGCTCGGTCGTGAAAGATGTATGAATATATGCACCAAAATCGTACATTTTGTTCGCCGGAAGCCTGTTTACCAGCGTGTGCACACTATTCATACACTTACATAAAACTAGCGAATTTCATGTGGCTTTAAAGAATACGTCAATTCAGTTCAGAGGTAGGCCGACAGTGTGTTCTGAACCGAGAACAATCTAAAAAATAATGAAGAAAAAAATAATGAAGTAGCAGCGATTCAAGCGGAAGACTATTAATGAGAAATAGATAACAAACATATGTGCCCTTTATATACCCTTATTACTCAGTCAGTTCAAACTTGGGTCATACTTTATTAATAAAAATGTGTTCCTTTGATAATGACGTCATTTGTATAACTACACTGACAGTGAGCATCAAATTAAAATGGAATCACGTGACTTCAATTCTGTGACGGTTCTCCTCCATGTCGGAACATCCTTCGACACTTTCCGTACCGGTACAGTTCTCTCGGAGGTGAATGTAAGCAATACTATTACACGAAAACGTGTAATGTTCGCCGGATGTTTTGTGCGCATGCGTGGAAATAAACCAAAGTACTCCGCGAATTAGTGTTTAAAAAAATCCACATCAAACAAGCGTGTTTCTCGGGTAAAATCTCATTTAAACAAAAACTGTACCTTTTTTTATGTATGACTTGTTGCAAATAATTCAAATTTCGTCCGCTGTTAGTATTTTAATAATGATGTA
>JAQQZZ010010882.1:0-11578 GCA_030265115.1 Mopalia vespertina | reverse complement strand
CCACACACACACACCCCTAGTTTGATCGGTATTGGTTTCTTAAATTATTTTTGTAGATGTAAAAAGATTTGGAAAATGTACAACATGTATTGTTGGAAGTGGTTGTATTGTGCTGTTATAAATACTAGGTCTTGTATACTAAATTGTAATATGAATGAAGTAAAATCATGAAAATGTTTTTGATGTTGTGATTGGCATATAGTTTTATATGTTCGGCTGTCTAAATTTGCAAATGTTAAAATCGTAAACATTTATAATAAAAAATATATATATATATATTTATTTTGAAAATGCCAAAATGTTTCTTTGAGACATATACGTGTATTGTCCCTACTGTATTATTCTGTCAACTCAAGGCAATAAAGGTATAATCATCTTGTCAATGTGTCATATTTGTTGTGTTGCAATTAAAATTTTTACAAAAATTATTGACGTAATGATAATTATTATAACTATAAATGAGTGAATTTTCGGAGGTAGTGAACACGATGGGAGAATAAAACTCTAAAAATTTTGATTAGGAATCAACATTGGTGCCAAAAGTGGCCCTCGTGGCCACACTTGTCAAAGCCTCGCTCAAGTGAGGCGGCAACAATTGGCATCGACGAAGAATCGAAAAGTTTTGAATTTGGGAAGAATTGGGTTCAGAAACGCGTACCTTACAAAACTGCGAACTTTCATAAGATCGAAACATTTAGAAAAAAACAACAATCTACGACACTGACGTTTTCCACATGTATAACATTGATATGAACTTAGGACTGTCTGGTATGTTAATGAGTGAATTGTCAGAAGCGAAACAAGTTATATTTTGCAGATAGTTTCAGGTGATGTACACGATGGGAAAATAAAAACTTGAAGATTTTAATTAGGGAACAAAACTGGGACCAAAAGTGGATCTCGTGGCCACAATCATTGTCAAAGCCTCACTCAAGTGAGAAAAAAAGTTGTGGAAATGGGAACATTTGGTGCAATTGGGTTAAAAAAAATCGTATGTTTTTCTCGTTAATTAAACTACATCGTCGTTTTCCACATATATACCATGAAGACTGCCTGGTATGTTAATAAGGGCATTGTTGGAAGCAAAAAAAGTTATATATGTTTCGATATTTCGAGGCGGTGAACACGATGGGAGAAAAAAAAATTGACATTTGTAATTAAGGGGAAAATTTGGTGTCGAAACGGCCGTCGTGGGGCTAGTCAGGCGGCCACAATTAGCACCGAGGAAAATTAAAAAGTTGTGTAAAATGAGAAGAATTGGTGCCACTGGTTTCACAGAACTGTGACAATCTTATATAGATGTTCAGAGAACGTAAAACGAACAAATTAAAGGATATCGCCGTTCTCTATAACATTGATATGAAATAAGGAGAGCCTGGTATGTAAATGACTGGATTTTCGAATGCGGAACAAGTTATATTTTACCGATATTTTGAGGTGGCGAACACGATGGGAGAATAAACATTTCAAATCTTCAATTTGGGAAAAAGGTTAGTGCACAATGTGACCGTCGTAGTCACAGTTCACATAGCTTCACTCAATTGGCATCGACGACAACAGAAGCTTAGAAAAGGTATTACCGGAAGTCCATTAACTAGAAATGTGAAACAGCCTATTCAGTAGTGTTGACTGCATTGTTTCTAAAACATTCAAATTCAACATCACGCAGCGCCCCGTGTGGCAAACTGGCGAACCATCAGGGGAGATAATTCAGCATTGAACTGAAATTTCAGTCCAAGCCAGACAATTTGACCTGATTTGACCTTGCAATACAGCGAACTGAGTACGGAATCATAGGAATATATGTGACAAACCAAACAAGATGGCAAATGTTATGGATTTAACCGATTTTATGAAAAAGATGAAAAAGATTCCTGCGTATGAACTCAATATTGAGTCGATTGTACATAAATAAATAATCCGTGCGAAATAATTCACATTATAGGAAGGAGATAAGATTAATAGAGCCAACAGCAGACTTATGAGCAATAACGTAATAGTCCATATCTCCGTATACATCCAAACCCTGATTTTCATAAACCCCATACGATTTTCCCAAAAATTGCGCAAAAGGCCGAAAATTGCGCAAAAGGTCGAAAAGGTCGAAAATTACCGACTTCTTACGACGCTCACTGATTAAAAATGTAATCTGCGTGAGGTAGAGAATTTTAGAATCTACTGCGCACATCATACAGTCGACGTCACCCTATCTCCTATAACATGGGCGATGGAAACAATGCCGTCTACACTACTGAATATGCTGTTTCACACTTCTAGTCAATGGTATTTACCCATGCCGATAACCATGATACGCGTTAACTATGTGTTAATTCCAAATGAGCGGTTCACATCTCAAACGATATAAAACACTCTCTTGACGACTTTTACATTTAAGATAAACTTCTCACTTTTTCTCACTTCTCACAGAGGTTACCTTTTCCACATACTAAACACGCTGTCACGGCTAAGCATAGTGAATGAGGTTCTAGAGTCGGGGTATGTGGACTGCTTTAGAGTCTTTGTGTTGAAATATGTTCCCTGATTAACGACACAGTACGGTCTCATATTTGAATTTTAACTCATCACTGTCTACGTTACTACGAAAATCACGTGAGAGCGCGAGTCAGCGTGATCTGGCCAATGCGGTTAGTTGATCTGGTAGAGACAAGACCTAACAAGCGTTCTCTCTCAATATTACAGGTATACCCTACATGAACTTTGTGTCCGACTGTTACATTTCTGCCAGGTGCTACCAGAAGATGGCAAGCCGTTTTATCACTTCTACCTTTATTCTACATATGTTGAATTCTTTTCCACATATGTGAAATTCTTTTCCACATATGTGGAAGTCATTTACCATTTCATCTGTAAGTTGAGTTTTGATAAGAATTTTATTGTGTGAAAAGTGATCCCGAAGTCACAAGATTTACCCCAAAATTCCCCAAAATCTTCTTTTTTAAAGTAACGGAAGTTCGTCCGACGAGTTCTTTAAGTTGGACGGGAGTAAAGCTCATAGATCTTGATATATACCTATATTTTAATTCATATTGAGCAAACGGAAAAGATTTGAAAAATTCTTATCACTGAGCAAGTTTAAGATAAAATAAAAGTTGTTATGCTTATAAATAGGCCATTAAACAAGTGCGACATTAACTGTTCAGGTGTTCAGATTAAAACATGTAACTCCTAGCTTAATTGAGACTTAAATAAGGATATACAACTGTACTTAGAGTCAACCGAAGATCATGCGGTAATTATTCTATTCCCGGGGCCCTGCAGCTCCGAAAGAGAAGAACGAAAGGTTGGATCTGTAGATTAAACGATGGAAATCAAGATATTGTCGTCTGTTTCTGATGTTAACTTCCTTGCTTGATAAGGTAGCTAACAAAGCTATAGGGATGGGTTCAGGATGGTAGAAAACTTATGGGAGAAAACAAGGGTACAGAAACGGATATACTCAAGTAAAGGAAGAATATTCAGCCTGGAAAACAGAAGAATAGTATGGGTTAGTCGAGGTGATAGCCTTACAAGCCGAAGTGCTATTTTCTGTAAGATTTGAAGAGTTCTCAAATGAGAAGTATAAGTATTCCCTCAAACAATGCATCCATATGATAAATATGGTTGGATTATAGAATGGTATAATATAAGTAGTGTCTTTTTGTTTAGTGAATCCTTTACGTGATTAAGAATGCCGATCTTTCGGGAAACTTGGGATGCAATAGGGTCAATATGATTGATCCCATTCTCCAAGCTTTACTTTCTCGGTTTCTATATCGCACAACTTAAGCTGTGGCAGATTATAATGTATATGTTTGGTTAACGGAGAAATAAGCACATATTTGGTCTTCTAAACGTTTATGGACAGGCGGCTGGCACAGAACCAGACTCAAAGTTTGCAAAGTTCAGATGAAATGATTTTAATGGCATCCATAGTATTAGAGGCTGAGAAAACACAGGTTGTGTCGTCTGCAAATAATGGCGCCACGACAAAAGTTCCTTTGCGAAATAACGTTATCGGTTTATGGCAAGTGTAGACAAGCTGGCCACCCATGCCATAACATGAAAACGTTATTTTACAAAAGAAAGTCACTCAACAACTACAAGTCAATATATTGGAAACTGTAACTCAGTGTGACTCAGGACGCTTTTCTAATGCGCCACACTGTGGCCCTTTGAAATCCGTCGGAGCAGCCCATGTTTTACAAATGTTAAGCATGCATTATTGTATTCTTGTGCTGAGGAAATCAGAAAATATTAGGATTTCTGTCTGGAATTTATGTAACAAGTTTCATCAAGACGTTCTGATAACATGGACAGCTTTCCTTAGCAAGGCGTTCAGTTCATTGTTTGTTGGTTTGATTGGGGTACTCAAGGACATTTCACTTATATGCCGGCGGCTTGTCCAGTTGATAATGCTTTTTGCTTAAATAGGGTGGAAAACCGAGAGGAGACATCGTAAAAACCACGCCTATTATTGCTGAAGCCACACCGTGTGACTGACTCATATACCTGGTGGTCAACAGGCGGACTCGATCCCGTGAACGGTACATCGAAGTAGGTTTGTAGACACTCAGTTCAAAGCAGCAGTTAGATTGATCGACTGTATAATTGCTGCTCTCCGAACAAACTGCCTTTATTCAGAGGACACTCCTCACTTTATTAGAGGGTAAAATGGGCACAAATTTTGTATTTATTCATTTATGTTTTACGCTGTGCTAAGGGTATTTCACTTACATGACGGCGGTGTACTTTCAACAAAAATTGACACTAGCGCAACCCTAAACTATGAGGTGATTCTATACTGTTGGAAAGTAAACCTCTCTCCAGTGCTTAATATCTTCAAAAGACAAATCAATATTAAAACACTGCATGACGGTTTTTTAGATAATGCCTTTAAGATTGTGTGTGCCAAATTTCAAAGACTTTGTGCAAATAGTTTACGACAATAAACGATTTAAATGGAAAAAATCAAGAAAAATGAAAGCGGAGAAAACAGACAAATGTGTGTAAATGACGGACTCCCAGTATCTATTGCATTCATTTTTTTAATAATTAATTTTTAAAAAATGTCTTGAAAGTACAGTTTTAACATCAATTATTTCGTTCACACCTTTGTTAATGGCTATCAGTAGGAGTCTTCCTAAGGGCATGAACAGTTTGTATAAAACATTTGTTCTCCATGTCTACTGTTCAGTTCAAATACACACCCCCACTGGTCATGCAATTCATCTGCTGGCCTATAGCCAGCAGGTAGTTAGTTCAGGTGTGATAATCTCGTTAATCCCTTCAGCCCTCCAATACACATAATCTTTGAGGCACGCATTTTACAGTTTAAATCTATACAAACATTCTAGAATACTTATTTATTGTTAATCTTTTTGCATTATCAAGATAATGAAAAGAAGATTTCAGAAAGGCAAAAAAAAAAGTCAACATTATACCCCTGACATAAATTTCTTCCTACATAATTAGCTGCAAGTTTCTGGAAGTGGCCCACTTATTACTTTCATAGAGCCTTTGATGATCAGTGAGTATCAGTATTTCGAGAATTGGAGGAGGGAGAACAAGTTGTAGTTTGCCCTTGGGCCCAAACATTCTTTTGACGGCCCTGTATGTGTCGTTTTCACAGGCACGATTGATGAGCACAGTAGACTTTGTAGTTTACTTATGGACTATTGGCACCAACGAATTATGTAGAGCAAAAATAGACGATTGATAACACCAACGAGCTATGTAGTACACAAATGGACGATTGATGACACCAACGAACTATGTAGTACACAACAGAAAGATTGATGACACCAACGAACTATGTAGTACACAAATGGACGATTGATGCCACCAACAAATTTTTGTTGTGGACAAAAATCAAAATGTATCACACGCATAAATTGTATTGTTCATATAAGGCAGTGTATTACAAAAAGGAAATGCACTTCTTTTCATACACATTCAGTTCTTTTATAGTTTAAACATCCCGATATTAAAAACATAGTTGTTCCGGACAAAGTAAAATAAAACGCTCTGCCCACATCGCTTCTGCTAAAGAATGACGTGGATATACTGCCAACTGTAAAAACTATGTCATTGGCCAGGAACATTTCAAAGACGATCCTTTTCATGCCAACACCGAACAACAGGACTGAAACAGAGAATAATATCAAAATTAAACAGATTGTTTTAAAAAATCGAACTATTTGCAAAACATATACGCAGCTAATTTGTATTTTTCATTCCATTTGTTGCACTACAATAAATCCATATAAAAATGGTTACACCATATATACTGAGTTAGAAATTCTGCTGGACTTTTGTTAGTATTGAGAGGGAGTAGGTTTGTGCATAACCAACTGTAGATTTTACTTAACTCTGAAGACATTAGGTTGACAGTATGTGGATGGCTTGAGCAGAGAGACATACATAAGTATCATCAGCAAAAAGTATTGTTTTGGCTAGAGAGGTTGAGCGGATAATGCCATTTACGTTTATCAAGAATCATAGGGAACCTAATATAGACCCCTGTGGAACTCCGCGAGAAATCGTGAGGAAACTCGAACTAACTCCATCGCAGATGACTGATTGTAGTCGATTGGATAAGCAGCTACAGAGCTGAGAGATGTTCATCTGAATCCATAGTGATGGAGTGTATAAGGTGGAATAGTATGATTTACAGTGTCGAAAGCTTAAGGTAGGTCAACGAAAGAAAAGGCACTAAGTTCTTTATTTTCTTTGGCAGATAGCAGATGTCGATAAAGACTTGTGGTTGAGTGGTTAATGCGAAATCCTTACTGAGAGGAGACTATAATGTCATTAGTGACAAACTATTATATCACCATATTGGCTGAACGCTTTTTACAAAATTTTTGCCGGAGCATGGATAGAAAGAAATGTGTCTATAGTTGGATATGTCGGACATGTCACCAGATCTAAAGATTGATTGATTGTGGCTGATTTAAACTGGTCAGAGAAAATGCCTTGACTAAATGATAGGTTAGCAATATATGTCATTGGCTGGACTATGGAAGAAGCAACAAGTTTAACAATGGACATACATATGATTCTGTATAGTGGAATAAAGTAGTTCTGGGGTAACGGTAGAGAATTGTATCGAGAGAAAATTGTATAGCCTGGTATTTTATACATAGATTGTGTAGAGGGGTTTAGCCAAATTTGTGGGAAGGCTAGAATAGTGAAATTATTTCCCAGGCTGTGTAGGCCTATAAATCCTGTTAGTTCGTCAAAATGTTTTCTAAAGCTTCGAACATTAAGGTGAGAGATAGATAAAATGTGAAATGTTGTTGAAAATCTGTTACATGTTTTTTGGGAGAGTCATTTGAGTGGTATAAACTTTGTTGCGGGCTAATACCCTCCCGGTATGAATTTTCGTGTTCATTGTCGTCAGTATTAACTCTGAGGCTTAGAATCATTCAATGATATTGGATTAAAGCACATTGGCTCTATGAATCACAAGTTGGCATCTGGTTTGCTGTTCTATTGTTAGTAGATATAGTTGTGGTATCGGGTCAATTTCCTCGTGAAAAGGAAAATTAGTGAATAAGTTTTCGAGTAGGTCATGGTTGGCAGTCTCATTGTCCTTCATTGTTAGTAATGTTCACCTAAGTTCACCGTCGTACCGTATAAGTTGGCAAGGTGTAACAGGTTTTAGTTTGCGTGCTGTACTGTTAAAACGGTATAACTTGATAGAATGGTTTGAAGTAGTGTGCAGAGTGAAAGCGAGAAAGCAGAAATCAGCAAGAGAGCAAAACAATGAATTACAAAGGATACCCATATAAAGAGAACAATGTAAACAAATAAAAACGAATAAACAAAAGAAATAAAACAAAATATGTTATCTACATGTTAAACTATAGACTTCCCCAGTCCTCAAAAATGTAAATAATTATTGCATGTCAAATACACGTACACTTGTAAATAGTGCACTTTGCTAATATCTGCAACACAGTATGTACATGTATTATAGGGAAGCAGGATGAGTTATTCACAATGCTTCCAGGTCTAATAAAGCTTATGAAAAAAGAATATACAAAAGGAATTAACAAAGCCCAACTAGCTTTTGCCTCCAGATCGGGCTGTAGGCCTAAATATAGCCGTATTTTCGTTATTTTGGGATAGCCCATAAATAGATAGAACGGATTGTAGTTCTGCAAATAGAAGGTTAGTAAGCTGGAATCCATCAAGCGTATAAGGTCGGGTGGCTGCGTGGTCTAGTTGGCCGGCATGTAAGCTGGAGTCCAGAAAGCGTAGAAGGTCGGGTGGCTGCATGGTCTACGTGGCCGACATGTAAGCTGGAATCCAGAAAGCGTAGAAGGTCGGGTGGCTGCGTGGTCTAGTTGGCCGGCATGTAAGATGGAGCCCAGAAAGCGTAGAAGTTCGGGTGGCTGCGTGGTCTACGGGGCCGGCATGTAAACTGGAGTCCAGAAAGCGTAGAAGGTCGGGTGGCTGCGTGGTCTACGTGCCCGGCATTTACTGCTGATGATTCGGAGTCTAACTCTGAGGGTCACGCGTTCGATTAATCTTTTCCGAACAGGTTTCAACCTGCAAAATTTTCTAAACTATAGAATCTGTTCAAACTAAGAAAGTATTATCCCAAAAAAACGAAAATACTGTTAATATTCACTTTCTTAAAGACACAAAAATCATCAAAATATAACGATTGGACATCCGTAAGGATTATAAATTCGTCATCATTTAGATCATCACTAGCTGAACCTGTATGTTCCTTATAACATATATTCCAGCACGAACGCTAGCTAGTAACGGTGGCAAATTTTGCTGCCCGATTAAGTGACAACGTGCACGTGGCAAATGTAAAACAGACCCTGGATTCAAGCTGTTTGATTGGTCAGATTTACCTGGTTTACATTCTGCTGAGATAAGGCGAACGTTTTATCATTGGAAGTGAAGTCAAAGTTACTAAATACAATACTGAACAAAAGTATTGTGAATGTCAGTTATCATTGTAACGTTTCACGCCGTATCGTATGTTTTTAGAAATATATAAAAGATTCTCTTTCTAATGCTGAATAACAGATTCAGGGATTTCTTGTTTGCCTTTGACAAGCCTAACTTTTTTACCGTCTTTGTAGCACTTATATATTTCCTGACAAGTGGTTTCTTCTGACGGTCTTCCTGAGTTAAATCTTCCACAACATAAATATTGCTATCACCCAGGTGACCTGTGCGGCAGCCATTACTGAGAGTATGTCGGGTCTATATAGAAATGTAACTGTTATACGTCTTCTCTATGCTTGTTTGGTGGCTCCAATTCGATGCGCATTTTCTAGGTGGGTTGCATTTAAATTCAGTTGATCCGTTATAATTTTGTTTACAGTCACGCTTGCATTTTCACCGTCCGCTTCCTGTATTCCACCAAATCTGAGGTTACAAAATCTGCTATGTCGTTTTTGATAATAAAAAAAAGGCGGTCTAAAGAAAAAGAAAAAGAAGAAGAAGAAAAAGACGAGGAAGAAGAGGAAAAATAAGAAGTAGAAGAATATATACAGTCCCACTTTTTGTTCTTCCCAGAAGACGAAAGTAGTGTTTCTGGATACAAAATCATATGCTTTATTATTTAGGTGATATAATAATAGGAACGGGAAAAACAAGATAAACATACTAGAAAGTTTTAAAATATGTTGAATTATATTGAACTAATGTAAGTATATTAGCAACAGAAAAGAGTATGTTTATTGCGCAAAATGTAGACAAGACACCATCCCCATTCCACTCCAATGCATAGTCACGCACACCCACATCCACACATAGTCTGCATAACGACGCTTACCTGATAGAAAACAGCACATCGGGATAACCTGATGCAGCTTCCGGGTTTTAAGCGGCGACCAGAAGTGGCTCAGACTCATCAGTATTAGGGTAATTAGCGATGACGTCATACCCAGTGTCTCAAACGTCTGCACCTGTTTAAACCACTCTGCCGAGAAAAGCAAAATAGCCATATACGATATACAAGAATGTTTTTAACAGAACACAGTAAATCGTGCATTCAACTAATCAATCGATCAGAAAAACGAACGGACTAACACAACATCTGAATAAAACGAGCCACTTCCAGATAGACTGAAGGTTGAGATGGTTGTACATTTTTCTGAAAACTATGGCGGTTCAGCGTGAGACGTGACCTAGATTTGCAGTGAATATTTACACCAATCAGTTTCCTCCAATATCTATACACATCCATAATTATAGCAACTTTTACTTCAAGCATGTGCGGTCAATATGCGCTTATTATTTCAGACGTAACGGTCTGCATTATGAGTGTAAAACGTGAGGTTTGCCTACAATGTATATCAATCTAAATTTCGAAATTCCTTTAAAGATAAGTCAACGTGTTTTGCATTTCAATACAATAAGACTGCACAATAAAACTCGTCCAGCTCTATTCGTTTCTACTGTAAAATTATCCAATAAGTTAGCATGGATGGTGTTAAGTTAAATAGCATACCTCTATACGGAAAAACAATATAGAAAACGAGGGACATTTCCCCGATACAGCTTTAAGTGACTATGTCTATTAATGAAAATACAATATTTTAGAAGATGAAAATCCAGAATGTTATAACAAGTAATCACTGTGCATATAAACAGATTGAAATCATACAAAAGACAGACTAAGCTTTAACAAATTGTGTCCTGGGAATAACCGACGACAAATCCCACATCTTCGTGCGATTAACCGACAACAAATCCCACATCTTTGTGCGATTAACCGACGACAAACCCCATATCTTCATGCGATAAATCGACGACAAACCCCATATCTTCATGCGATTTACCAACACAAATTCCACATCTGCACGCGATTAACCGACGACAAATCCCACATCTTCTGGTGATTAACCGACGCCGAACTACACATCACCCTGAGATTAACCGACAACGATCCCACATGAATGTGGAATTAACCAACGACAAACTTCACATCTACCTGGGCTTAACTGAGGTCGAACCGCACGTCAACCTGGGATCAACCGACAACGACCCGATCAACTTTCTGGGATCCAACCATTTCGTACGGCACGGAATGTGACACACCCCTGAAGTGACCCGAGAAGTGGGAAAATAAGGTCATCGTCGAAATCAAATCCTGGAAAGATAGGGAATGCTGTAGGAGGAACTGATACCCAGCTGAATCTACGCTTTAGTATACATTTGCCTGGTTCAAACGATGTACAGCAGATGAACTGTCCACATGAAGTGCAACTCTGAAAAGACTCCATTTGAGCCAATAGTTCGGCTTCAAATTGCCATTGATAGTAGACGATGCGTATGATGGCATAATAGACCCGAACTATTTAGCGAAAATGGGTCTCTCTTTTTACGAACTTGCACTGATTTTGTACTATTTTAATGCCATTAGTGGACTAATGGATCTAAAAGCACAGCCGAAGTTTGTTTGTCAGTGATTTCATTGTATACCATACTCACCTTGCTGAGTTGACATATCTGTGCAGACGGAAAAAACAGGCCAAAAAATACACCATGTCCACAATCCTTGACTGTGACTGTAGCCCACAAACTCTCGGTGAAACCAAAACGG
>JAQQZZ010010871.1:0-11578 GCA_030265115.1 Mopalia vespertina | reverse complement strand
TGTATCAAACCTTCCTGATTTAAATTTGTTGTACCTGGTTTTCTCACGTCTGCTTTTCGTCCAGGTATTCATAAGGTATTTAGCTTTGTTCACGGGACTCGATCCCGTGAACGGTACATCGAAGCAGGATTAGTAAGCGCACACGCTACCACTAAGCCACGTCCGCGGGCCCTGCATATATTGAAGGAACGGAAAAAACCCTATACTGTATATGCGTCGGGGATTTTGGATGAAGCTAAATTTGACAAATAGTTATAATGGTGATGATATAAATATAGGCTGATAGAATCTGCTTTTTAAAAAACAGTTATACTGGATATTATTTTTGTACTACTATTTTGACCATGATAATTTTGCTTTAAAACGGTCGACGTGTTTCTATTTAAGCGCAAAACATGGAACAGGAACCGATTTATTTAATACCCATACAGTAAACTGAAGCCTAAATAATATTATTCTCAATAATCCACTGACATATTTGTTTGTTTTAATCTAACCATCACAACCGACATTTTTCTGTCTTTGAGATGAGGACTTATTCGCGATGTATCTTACAAAACACCTAGAGAATATCTTCAGATTGCCCTCTTCCGAAAACACACACATGGCTTACAACAAAACATGAACATGTGTATTAGATCACAGGAAATTCAGTGGGCAACAATGTCCACTAGATCATTTGATTGATCAGTGTTGTTCACCACATTCAGCAGTATTTCAGTTGGGCTGTGGCCTGAACACAGTCAAATTCTTTTATCTCGATTATTTGACTGACCAAATGTTTTTATTGATTGGCAAAAATGATTTCCCATCACTATGTTAAATATTTAGACTTGGGAGAAATGAGGTGAGCTGGTAGATTGATAGTTAAATTTGTACATTGTATTATAAAACCTCCAAATACACAAAATGACAGGATTCCACGTTCTGGTCCTTTGTGTTAAATATTTAACTCAGCTGGTTTTGTCTTTCCAATATTTGAATAGGCGCTTTACACACTAGAATAATATTGACCTACACAACGTTATATGGCCCATGTTCTTCTTACCTTAGTCCTCAAATACTTAGGGAGCTCCCTAAGCCCACTGACAATTTGCTTTATCGATAATCGATCAGCTGCATGAGCAATATTCTCCCCTTAAAATGCGAGATGGTGTGAGCATAACTTTAGATTGTAATCTGAGAATCAATGAGGATAAGACTACAAAGTACACGAGTACTCCCGAAAACAGTAACAGCCTAACAGTATTTCTGTAAGCTAATCTGGTCAACTTTCTTGTTGGAAATTCACTAAGAAATATTGTTATAGTCAAGATTAAACTTTGGGCAGCTTTAGTCACGAGTTGTAAATGTCGAATATTGTCTCGTTGACTTCTTAAAATTACAGCACCTTAGTTTTGCTTACGTGTCAAGTCAAAAAATTCAGTGCTCTCACCAAAATTGCTTTTTACGGTCCCGATAATTTTTTAATTTGTCCAATAAATTTATATTTATTGCATGACTGTTTTACAGTTGTAATATTTTTTTGATCCAAGAGTTGTTTAATGATTCAACATTTTTAATCGCCCAAAGATCCAGGGGATCACTGAACCTGATTACGTCTAGGTGCGTCGCAAGCCTGCCGCACCCGGAGCGATTTCCTTGAGTCCTCACTGCCCATCGTGGCATGTTCTCATTAGAGTCGTCACTGGTATTGCCAGACTCTGAATCATATGTGACGTCGGTGCTTGAATCAACGTTCTCAAATGGTCTTTTGGGACGTGTTCGATGTGGGTGAGTAACGTTTATCATTATTATCCTGTTGTGTCCACTACACTAATACTTTTCCCAATTTGAACGGCCTCACTTTTCCTGTGTTGTTTTGGAAGTACTTGTGCTAATCTCAGCTCTTTCAGTGATTCCATGAATACTTGTGTCAAGTTATCAATGTCATTTGTTTTAACTTCACCTTCGTCTGGCAGCTGTTGAATAATTTTCTGACGATCAATAGAAAAAATCTCTATTTTTCTGAACCCACTAATGACATTTATTGCAACAACTGGGTGGATATTTGTTACAAGCTGTCTCAAAAATTTATGAAAATAGGGAGGGTGGCAAGTGCGTCACTGGCCTAGCTTTAGTTAGTCTAAATATCCAGCCAGTTACTCTTCAGACATGAGAAGACACTAACATCTAACGGCTGACAAAGATGTGAGCTTTTGCTAGGTAGGCAGACAAAAGTAATGATACTATCTTGGGTGAAATGAGGACAATTTATCTCCTATCACAACTGTCTTTCCTGACAATGACTTAGCGCAAGGAACAACAATCTTAAGCGCAAGGAACAACAATCTTAACAAACCATCTGAAAAACATACTGTATCAAACCTTCCTGATTTAAATTTGTTGTACCTGGTTTTCTCACGTCTGCTTTTCGTCCAGGTATTCATAAGGTGTTTAGCTTTGTACAAAACATAATGGGGAACATGATTTCAGGCTTTGGCTTGTATGTTTTGGGCATCTTGTGAATTCTAAAACATGATAATAAACGTTACCGGCTAAGTTATAGAATGATATACCGACAGCTGTATATCTGAATTTGTCTTTAAATTAACAAACTTACTTGACTTAATTTCGCTTATTGTTTGCGATGTTTCTTTACTTCCAGTGCCTAATCAGCAAATAAAGCAATATTATAAAGATCCTATTAGCTAAACATCTCTCTGTTTTTCCAGCATAGTTTGATTGTCAACCTGGGCAGACAAATTTATGTACAATATTATTTCCGTTTTCAGCAGGGATTTTACTTTCTCACTAATAAAGCATTGTAATTTAGTGGTAGAGTATAGTATTTTAAATTCAATAGTTTGTTTAATCTGTTTTCTGAATGGTAGAATTGACTATATCTTCCCCCTTTTTCCATGGTAAATTTACATATATTTAAGGGGTATCACTGTCCTTGTTACTTTGCACAGAATTGTTAGAGCTTTAACATTTGTTGATGATCTTATTAGACACATAAGATGGGAATCCATTCCAGGAGGCAAACTTACAAATTTGATCTAGTTCATTACTCCATAGACTTGATCCATGCAGTATTATGATGCCACGGTTGAAAGTTAGTATATTGTCTTTTCTGTAAATATTGATTCCGTCATCACTAATTCTGAGGTCTAGAAAGTGTACATCAGTTCTTGATGATGGTTTAATAAACCGTGATATAGAAACTTGACATGCGTATCCTGTCGTGAAAGTAATACATTGAGTGAAAGCGAATCGACCAATCAGACTGTAGTGTAGTCATTAATTTTGCATGGTTTTCGCTCACTTTCAAACTTGACATCCGTCTTCATAGGATGTTACTGTGGAGTACGTTTGACAAGAATCGGACAACATTTAACCCAGATATTGATCGGAAATGAATTGACCAATCAGATTGCAGTACGTTATCTAATTATTGCTTACACTCAGCATCGAACTTGACCTTCTTCTCCATAGGTTGTAGCTACTGAACAAGTTTGGTAAAAGTCGGACAAAGTTTAAGCAAGATATTCAACGAAAACTGTAAGAAATATAGACCTGTAGGTTACAAAAGAATCGACAAATCAGATTACAGTACAGTTATTAATTTTGCACGGTTTTCGCTCAATTTCGAACTTGACCACCGTCTCCATATATTGCAACTGTTGAGTAAGTTTGACAAGAATCGGAAAACATTTAACCAAGATATTGAGCGAAAAGGACTTGATCAATCAGATTGCAGTATGGCGCATAATTTTGCATAGATTATGCTTAACATTTACTTGACCTTTGTCTCTTAGGTTGTAGCTAGAAACCAAGTTAAAACCAATATAAAATTCGGATAAAGCTTAAGCTAGATATCGCGCGGAAACTGCACATAAAAGTCATACAAATAACAACAAAAAACTTTATTAAACAATTGTTCTCCATACCTTTTTAAACCAATAATACTGTCTTTGAGGTTTTAAAACACAACATTCCGCTGCTAATCCCCACCTTATATATACCACATCTGTTTCGCTTGACACTCGATTGCTTCCCTCAACTCTCCCGCTGAATTATTGATGGATTGTTTACCTTCTCTGGAACACCAGTTCTGGAGATATGTCTTAGTTGTCTATGGTCTTAGTGATAAAGTGATGTTATCTTGCGACGTGCTATATGAGGTCCCACCTTTCTATGATAAATGCTTGCTATGCAGAAATAATCGTACCGTCCTAAAAGTACTACTTGACAATATTACAAAACGCATAATTGATCTTATATGTACAAAACGTTTCTATCTTAAACAATATTTATCAAGATTTGGAGCACTAAAACAGACGAAGCTTCGATGAGTTGGTTATAAGACACGGTACCTGTATATAGAGAGATGTTGAAACTTCCAAACTACCAAGCTGTAAGTTTTACTTTCTTTTTCAGATTGATGGTCATTGTAATCTGTCTTTTTCTCGTCTGCAAGAATATGTTCGACCCTTCCAAAAGAATAGAGGTAAGTACTGGTGATTTGAAAACCTAAACTTGGTATACCTGCCTATGGCGATCGCTGTGTCCGGTCGAATGATAAGCACTATTTGTAACTTGAATAAGAGCGGTTAGTTAATTCTAGACTCACTAGTTTTATGTATTGAGAATCTTGTCTGCATATCAAAGCCGATTTCTGTGAAAACAAAATTGTCACTAAACGAGTGTATTATTAATGCTAGTGATTGGCTTTTTTGCTTAACTATCATTCAGATTATTTTGTTTTTCAACAAGCCATATTTGATGAATTGATGTTTGTTTGTTTGATTAATTGGGGCATAACGTCGTGTTTACGGTCATTTCACGCACATGACGGCGTGCCAGCCCAATGCGCGAAGAAAACCACCTTCGACACCGCTGACAACAAACAAACACAATCCAGGACGAAATACACAAACAGATCGGTTTCATGTTGTCTTTTAGCTCTGGATGCACCAGGGCAACAGGAAGCTCCCTCGCAACCTTTCGCTTGATGAATTGAAGCCAACTATTAAATGAGTGCTTTAAACATTTATCAGATGTGAAATAAAATCGTTAAATTATACTCTCCTATTAAGTACGGCATGTGATTTACCGCATTTTTTTGTTTAATTTCAGCACCCAAATAGGTTCGCTTAAGCAGCTTACCTTTCCCGGCTAAGTAATCCAGCGTAAATTTATACTGATTGCATTATCCAGCTCGAGGCCAGCACCAGGGATGGAAGCTATTAGCACAATCAATTACGACAAGGGAACGGTTAATCATAGTTACATACATCTATTAACTTGAGGCAACTCCAATCTTTTCATGGACGGGAAAGTCTAAAAAAAATCTTTTGGCGCCAAAAATCCAGCCTGACTCGTCGACAATTACTAAATGTTCGCCTCAGGCTTACCGGATTACTCCAGTAAATATAAATCCTCCAACATGATATAACCCCCCATAGAATTTGGAATCGAAAAGCAGGTTTATGAAAGTCATGATTTATAATATGCACTAATACGGCCTAGTTTTTTAGGAGATCGGAAGTGATTTATGAAGCCACAGCCTCTAGTCACATCTGTCTAAGTCCGCCTGTTACATACCACCCAAGGGAGCTAGATAATATTCTAGGTGACTCATGTGCTTTTACTTTGAGCGAGTGGATAAAGAATACACTATAATTAAGGTAGTTACAAATCTCACTAGAACAAAAATACCGATAGAAAAGTAGACGATTAGAGTTAATCACGAATGTGTTCCACATATCTTCCGCGTGGAAGTTATCTTCAAAGTACCAGAACATAGCCAACTGATGTTCCACTCCACAGTGTAGCCAACATGCTGCTAAATGCGGCTTTACATCGCAATGTATGTTTCTTAATACGACACACCGATCTCCAAACAAGCAGCCTAAATTTACCCATTTGTGTTTTAGTTAAAGCAAGCTAAAACACATTACTACCAGGTAATATTGATGTTTTTTGTACCTCATCTCGAATTGTTTTGTTCTGATTGGTCGAAACGTTCCGTGATATAACAGAACTACGTTGTATGATTTTTGTCGATGCTACATGTATGTTGCAGTTTGGAGAGTCAGAAATGACATTTATTCCACAGGTCGTCAACGTTTTCTCTTCTCTCACGCGAAAGCGTTCGCCAGTATAGAAGTAGGCATCTACACTGTCACGTAGAAGTGGCCGCTGCAAGAGGCCGATCCTGTTTTATAGAGGGTTTCAATGTTAGTCTATCTCGTTACTGTTCCAAAGACTTGAACAAATACTTAATAAAACAAGTAATGCATGTTTGAGAATGTAACATAATGATTTGTCATACGTAGGAAAAATTTGATTATACATATTTTATCATTGAAAATAAAATCGTATCTGTCTTTAAATTTTTTTTTTTTAAAGAACAAAAAAGGAGAAAACACACACACACGTAAAGATTATTTTCAGACGAGAAAAGGAAAAGTAAAATACGCGTTTAAAATGATAATGAGTTTGTCCGTGACGGCTTTCAACATATCTCTACGTTTCGAGATGTGTGTCTCTACTGTTGTTTTTTGCACCGAGATTCATATAGGTAAATATTAGCAGACGTCACGTTACTCACGACAACGTGTTTTATACCACATACACTGATATCATGGGATATGTATTGAAATATGAACATCAAACCAGATTGAAAAAATCTTAAACAAATGCGATATATCGTCATGGCATAAACTAATCAAATAAGGATTTTTAAAAAATACAAAATGATGTATATTTGATTACCCGATTGCGACTTGACGCGTGCTCTTTCCCATATATTTAACATTAAAATTAATTGCCATTTAAGCAAACAAGTTTTATATTGGTTAAAATGTGTTATAAAGGTTTATAACTATGCCCTGATGTCCCATTAAAAAAAGATATTGTGTATCTTCACAAAAAAAATTGGAACATTTGCTTCGAAGTTGAGACGTTTGTTAAAACCCGATTCAAGAAATTGGAATACAACACACAATTGATTCAATTTGGTAAATTATTTCGTTCTCTGTCAGTTCCATGTTCATCGCAGACGTTCACCGTGCTATTTTAACTAAAATTAATGTCACCGGTAGAGAGATGTCACCTATGTTGTGAGATGTCCATACTTGTACGGATAAAACGTGCCTGTGTCTTTATAGTTTCTATTTATAATAATGCTGTGCCTTAAATTCCTATCATACATATAAGTTCATCCCACCCGGACGACATTCAGTCTCGTTGACTGGCCAGCTAGTCTCAAAGTCGGCAGCTTTGTGTTGGTGAAAATAATCCGAATGTGGATAAGTTCATTTATGCAGGTAAGCATATGTAGTTTCATAGCGGTGAGTCGCGCATAGAGGAAAAGCCAACGACGTCCTTCTGGAAATGCAAGACATTACTTACACAGTATAGTGATGGGTGCCTTATGTGGATTGAAAGTATAAGCATTAAAATAATGTGTGTTTCGTGAGAGGATTACGCAATTTAGATAAGTACATGTAGCTGGTCAGTTGATAAGTCTAACAGTATCGGGCAGTTATCTTATCCGACTCGCTTAGCTTAGGTAATTTTGAATGGAGCCGTGCACATCCATAGTTCACGAAGTATGTGTTATGGAGTTGTCTATGTAATCACAGTAATTGCTATTTGAGTATCACGTGATACGTAAAGTTGTTTACTTTTATTAACCAATCAAATCTCTGCTCCTCTTAGCTGATTGGATGTAACCATTTCCCGCTGAGATTTTAACAGCCGTTGTTTTAAGTTTTCTTGGAAAATAAATGTACGGTATTTCGGTCAGTTGGAGGACAGAGTTCAAGAGGGCAAGAGTTGACTGTGGTTAGGTATTTTTGTTAGTCTAAATTTATGTTTCGGCGACACTTTCTAAATTATAATTATTTCGATTCTTAGAAACCATTGGATTAGATCACGTGAGTACAAACTAACTCTGTAAACTTATAGTTAAATTATTCACTCTACATTTATTCAAAATATATATATTTAGATTTATATCTGGTTTTGTGTGTTGAACTTTCTCTCTCTCTAGTGATTCATAATTAGATACAAGATCCACGGCTAACTTCATAACGAATTGAATGAAACAGGGGATCTAAGATCTAACAGTTGCAAGGTATTGACCACGCTTCCACTCTGCTTTAATAGCTTAGATAATATCTTCCCAACACCTGAGCGAATTGTCTTCATCTGTATATACTTGCTGAGTGAAACGTGTATTACCCGGGTGAAAATAGTATAATCTTAATAACAATTGTGTAACCAAAGTGAAAATGGTACAACCTATGTGAAAATTGTATCCACTGATCCCACTTTATAAACGTTGAAAAGTTGTATGTCGGTCATTTTTAATTGATGTCAAATTTTACTTTAGAAACGGTTTGTAGTTTAATTGCATTTCCTCTAAGCATATCCGTTATCCTGTTTTAACCCACCACCCCTTCCCCAAACACTGCTTATATTTCCCTTCCTTTTCTTGTTCTCTGTCCCGCATTTGATATTTTGTCTTCACCCTCCCTTTACGGACAAATACGCTAAAATAGTTATTCTCGCACTCATCGTCTCCATTATCCGACTTCTATGGCAAGCCGTTTTATCACTTCTACTTACACTTATACATATGTGAAAGAGATTTCCACATATGTGAAAAAGAATATATCACCGCTGAGATATCTGTACGGATACGGAAAGAGCCCAGAAATTTTCCAGTCAAGAAACAAACATCACCCAAAGCTATAGGGTAAAAATCAATAAATCGTAATTATCAAAAAAGGATCCACTTTTATTATGCAGTAATTTGGAGATCCATCGGGATGCATGTGTATTTAACTAATTACTGAGCATAGTGGTACAGGTAAGTGGTATGTTTTTGAAATCGTATAACTGTTATATATCTTGTCCATCTTTATTTCTATGAGGGATGGTGTTGGTAACGAAATGATGCTTTATGGACTAAAATTTAACATTGTGCTTAAGGGTATTTCACTTATATAACGACGGATTGTCCATTTCACATTGTTCTTTTCTTAAATGTGGAAAACCGGGAGAAAACCTCCCCAGCGATTGCCGGAGGCCCATCGTGTAACTAATTTATATACCCGATGGCGACGGCCGGACTCGATTCCGTCAAGCTATACATTGTTGGATTATTAGACCTACACGCTAACCACCAAGCCTCGGCCCAGGACATGGAATGATGTTCAAAAGTGCGTGTTTGTACCGAGAAATAAATGGTTTTGGAACATCAATTTAATATTGTTCAACACACATGCTGATACCAAAACTCATGCTAATCCAAATATTCGTTATAGGTGTGATGGTCATACACATGCCATTACATGCTCTATTTTATGAGGATATGTTTTGTTTGTAAGTAGATCAACTTTGGTTGGTATACTAACTAAAGCTGTGTGTTCATTCTGAATAAGGCATCTAATAACTAGTATTCATGATGGATGAAGGCCTTCAGCTCTACTGTATTTTGAGTTTATTCTATAGAATTATTCAAGTATACCGGCTGCTTTGTGGTTACTTTGGATGATCTGGCTCAGTCTCCTATCCTTTTGAGTTGTCTTTCACTGGTTTATACCGTAGCTTTGTAAAATCTTACTTTACATTAATATATATTTTGTCGTCTCATATGGTAATTTCACCTCGTCAATAGCAAATGTCAGCGGTTGGTGTTGAGTACTTAACACACAGACCAAGTGTATCTCGAGTAACTATTTAAAGAACACGGCCACACGATTCTTGAATTGAACTGTCGATTTTTACTCGACTGAGGAAGAGGAAGTTGAATTTATAATGGATAAAAGCACAAAACTCCAACCAATGACAAGTTATATCAAACTAAACTTCCATTTTATCAAGGTAAGTCTCGTTCATCTGGCTAATCCTACTAAATCACACAGGGACCCCGTTAATCTTGAAAGGGCGCGCCCATATAAAAATCAGTAATGTAATAGGACACATGACTAATCTATATGATACGCACAAAGGTAAATACAAACGTAATATGTATAAAATAAATTTACAAAAAATATTTAATTAAAACAAATTAAACAATTTATTTTTAAAACTTCAATTAAGCAACCTTTTTTTAGGAAAAAATGCGAATTTTACATCTTACATGATTTAATTCAGAATAAGTTTAAGAATAAATGTATCTAGAGAACACATCATTTAAAAAATAAAATCACAAATCATAACTCCAAGAAGTTATTAAGTTTCACAAATAACATCAAAGAAACTAGTGATAACCCACGTTATGCAAAGTACTGCAAACTAAAAAGTAATCGACTGTATTCACTTCAACACCTTAACCTAAACTATTTAATTGATTCCAATTTCTGTAAAGAAAAAGACTGAAGTCCAATGCAATGACCTCAACAAAAAAACACAACATAGCTTATAGCTGAAAGATTTGGAAAGCTCGTCAGAAAATCTTATCACGAACAGTAGACTGCTATCTCTACAACAAAAAGCTTAACGTGGACGAGGCTTTTGCCCTTTCAACAAACTAGGATATAAACGGTATTCGCCAAACATAACTGTTTAACAGGACCGACACAATTCCCTTCTCTCTAGAAAGCTAAAAAAATAAAGTATTTATAATTTATGACAAATTCCGGTTACACTTTTTACTAACACTATACTTAATGAGAAAAACATACACATGTACACTTGTCTGTTAATAGTTATTAAGTAGTAGCCCATTTAAAAAAGACGTTGATGACATGATCCATCAACGTCTTGATGTTTTACTGGGTGAAATCTCCGCCTGTGTTTAGTACCATAAAAGTATAAAGAACATTATAATAACGATTTTATAGAACAAACACACGATGCAAGTGCATACCCAATCTTGCGGACTTTCTCACGGCCCGCAGAAGCTCCGGGGTTACTAGACTTGCGGAAATGGCGCTCAGGACATTCTATAAATTCAAAATTTAGAACCAACTCTATAATTCGATAATGAATTCATATTATTTACAGATGCCAAACGCAATTTGACCTAATATATATGTTGTATTTTAGGCAGTAAAGACAAACAATGGGACTTAGTAACAGAGTTTTGAATTCAAGATATGATTGATTGCCTTAGGTGAGGGTACAAGGACAGGCTACAAGTAAGTTCTTAAAGCAAAGTAGCGCGGAGAAACGATATGAGTGTAGTTAAATTGAATATTCATCAAGACGGGCAGGCTTCATGTATGTTCTGAAAGCGAGAAAGCGTGGAGAAACGATCTCTGTGTAGTTGAATTGAATATTTACCAAGAAAGGCAGGTTACATGTAAGTTTTGAAGGCGAGAAAGCGTGGAGAAACGATCTGGGTGTAGTTGAATTGAATATTTATCTCGAAGGACAGTCTACGTGTAAGCTCTGAAGGCAAGGATTGATTGATTGGTGTTTTACGCCGTGCTTAAGAGTCTGAAGGCGAGGAAGCATGGAGGAACAGTCTGGGTGTCGTTGAATTGAAAATTTGTCAAGATTGTTTGTTTGTTTGATTGGGGTTTAACGTCGTACTCAAGGGTATTTCACTTATATGACGATGGATTGTCCACTT
>JAQQZZ010010860.1:0-11578 GCA_030265115.1 Mopalia vespertina | reverse complement strand
TAGGATTTGAAGATGAACTATTTGTCACACATACACATGTGGTATTTATTTATTTTATGTGATTAGTGGACTTGAAGTGGTTACATTTCACCACGGTACAAGCTGGGCCGACAAAGAGTGTCCGCCCTTCTATTATCTCTGTCTGCATAGACGGCCTCTATGGTACCGAGCCCCTGTGGTTCGAATAAGATATTCTGCACAATCATTTCGAGGGTGTGTTAGTGTTTTGAATTTATAACATTGCCTTTGTTAATGAAACATTGTAACTATAGCCAGGGCGTTTATTAGTAAAGAAAGGCCACTCCCGTATGGAAATGTATGAAATGTTGTGTAAAAGTCTCAGCCTTGACTGAAGCAGAAGTTGAGTCCGCAAACTGCCTAAATGTGGATAAGACCGTATAGGTGTCTCTATTTTATCTACCGGTTATTGAAAATGAAACTAACACTCTCTTTACACCTTACCATGTTCATCTTCATTTGCATATCCTAAGCAATTCAGGTTTAACCTGTGGTAAAAATAATTTCCAGCACTATGCAATGATTCTATTTCACAAATAAAGTTTATTCGTTTGATAGTTTAAAAAATAACTATTGCATTAATATGAAGGAATGGAAAACTATAAAATTGTAATTTGATCATACGTAAAGTTTCGTTAACTACAGAGAGCCACAATACCGAATGGTATCGTTCTTTTCATATCCCGATTAATCTTTTTTTTATCATATATTTTATGTGGGTTTTAAAAAGGGGAAATAACTCGGGATTATAAGCTCGAAATGCCTTGCTGCTACATGTATAACGTTCTTATCAAATTAGGAAAAGGGAGATAACTCTAAATAATATTCCGATGATGCTTTCAATATGCTTCCTTAAGCAAATAAGGTATTTATCTAGTCAAGTCGCCCCTAAGCTTCAAAAGCACCGAAGGAACCGAAAGTTATGTCCCAATCAACCGCGGGTCTGATAAGAAGTAAGTGTGTTAAATTACGACTTGGCTTAACACGTCACTCGATTTCGTAGGACTGGTGCAGTTATCTCTTAGCACCTATTCTCCATATGCTCAAGATTAACAATACAATGAAGGGAATAATAACAAATTAGTTTTGTAGTTACATTTTTATTCAAATATGTTAGCTGAACAAATTTAAAAACCTGCAGAGTGCCAATATCAGGTGTTTTCGGTCTTGCTGGACCCCTTTGGCTCAAAATACCTATAGTTTTCGTCATGATGCTATTAGAAAAGAACAATTTTCTCAAATTCAAGCCAGCAAGATCTTAATTGCATTTGAGCACACCGATATCATAATACATTATAGCTTTTTTTAAAGTATCTGTCTATGCCATCCCTTGCCACTTAAGGAGATCAAGTAACATTTAAAAACGTGCATATAAACATAATAAAGCTATGAGGTAGTTATATGACTTACAACAATAAGTGATCATAATACAATATTATAATAAAACATCATTATAAAACTATTGTAATAATATGCCATCGTATCAACATAAAGGACATCTGTCTGAAAAGGTCGACAAAAGCGGCGAGACAAATTAATGCATTTAATTCAGCCATCAATATATTCCATTTATATGTACCATATTTATTCATAGGTTCTTCAAATAAACCTACATAGTGTCATTGCTGAGTCTCTCGTACAGTGAATAACCACTAAAATATAACATCATAAAGCATTCTTTTAAAATAATGCAACTTTTTTGTTCTTTAACGCATATTGCATCGTTAATATATCGCCAAGCATAGTGAAAGTCTGTTTACTTAGGAAGTGTAATGCCTATTTACTTATTTTGGGAGTCGGGTTTTCCTGGAAATATTATGAACACTAGTACTCTTGTCACTAATGTGCCAGTGAGAACAACAAGATGGCGGGAATCTGGGGATATTCTAATGGATCTGATGTTCCCATCCAGACGTAAACTGAAGAGCTCGGACGCTGTTCCAGGTTCCCACATCTTCAACACGTTTTTCTGACAGGCAGAGAAAATCCATTTACTGTCTCCAGATATTCTCACCATATGAACCTAAAAAAGGATACTGACAGTTTAGTTAATGCATGTAGTTCACATTTTGTAAATGAAATGAAGTCACATAAACGCATTTTATAAATCAAAGTAAAATGCACACAATTGCTGTTCCTTAGTGTCGTTGAACAAAGTTAATAGTAAGAACCATAGATCCCACTGATCTGTTTTGTTAAGAAAGAAAATCCACATAATTTCAGATTACTATCATACGGTTGTCTTAATGCTATGCGAAGTGTTTCAATGTTAGATACATTATATTTCTTTAAAAATCTTCCATATCTGCACAAGTATGGTATGTGTTCTACAAAGTTATAAACATTCATTTCTTCATAAAAATAGTAAAATTGCATTCTAGGAAAAATAGCAATGTCACCAAAGACATTTGTATTGATGACTGTTCTGGTGGTGTTTGTGGAACAACGTAAATATACCTCAATGACATATTTAATAAAGTGAAGCAGACTATTGATAACAGATAAACTAACACTATAGTGATACTTTTTAGAGCTTTACCTAACTGTATGGCGCTATATTTAGCTATTAAGTTTGCGCCACGAACATCACACAAACAATTTTTAACCCAATAAAATCTCGCCGTACAAATATTTTTGGCGGCATTATTATTCTTTTTTCCAAAATGCATTTTTGCAAGATCAATAAATGCAGAAACTAAGAACATAAAACGGTTTCGAAAACGTAAATATGTAATACATAATATATAAGTTATAAAATAGTAATAGAATATTAGATAGTGTTGCTGTGTTGAGTGAAACTAAAAGATAGGAACTAAGTTTAGTTATTAGAGAACATTTAATAAATAAGATGCCTAACTAGCTGTTTTGTTATTTCAAGTAAAGAAAACAGTTGCTGTTCAGGGGATGTGTCTTAGGAAAGAATTAATGCCATAAACGAAAACTACATACCGGTGCATTGTGTTTTGTGAGGGGCGCTTTCATTCCAACAGGAGCTCCAGTTTCAGCTCGGTACGTTGTAGCATATCCATCCCCTGATCCCATCACAACCACACTCTTATCGTCAGCCTCAACAATGCATGACGCAAACGCTGTCCCATCCCCGTCCGTTCCTCCCAGCCATGAAGGGTTGTAGAACATACCATGTCTGCCAGATTTTGTGATCATCTGGTCACATCTTCCAGTAGGTATATCCCAGAAACACACGCATCGACGAACACAGAATATCATAGTGTTGCCTGTGTGTGCAATCATTGCTGAACCTAGGGCAGGGATTTTACTCAGTTGTCTGTAACAGTGAAGCAGGGTACCGCTGGTGTGAGTGAGATCAATGGCGGAGAATCGGTAAGGATGTGGCTGAGGGGCAAATCCTCCTCTCTTCCACTGAGATTCAATAGCTTTTCTGTCTTCGGGAGTACATTCCACTTTTATGACCAGATACCGCTCAGTATGGCTTAAGAGAGCTTCCACACTCTGGAAACTGAGGCCCTTTTGTAGAAAGAAAGATCTAGCAAGCCTTGCTCTCCTCAGCTCATATTCATAGAGTTTCAGTCTTCCGTCAACATGGGTTATTACATAGAGGGTAGATCTATCTTTTGTCAAAACTGTGGTCAGCACATTGGGAGGCATTTTGTCTATGACGTTTTCCCCACTGCTTCCAGAAAGAACTTTGACATTTTGTGACGTTTTACTGAATACAACAAGGACTTCTTGTTCACCTCTAGCAGCACGTAGGTCAGTGGGTACCAAACCACAACTATACGAGGTTTTCAAGTCCCCTGACTGCACACCCCATACATAAATCATCTGCTTCTTTGTTGATGTGTACACATATCTACTGCAAAGAGACAACTCTATATTAGTAGAACTGGATTCATCGTACAAACTCCTTCTGTCTAATTCATTGGCCACGAAGAGAACGCCGCCTTCAGTAATTAATTTGTTAAAATCCCATACTTTAAGCTGGGTGTTTTGTCCAGAACAAATTAATCTGTGTTTTTTCATGAAGATCCCGTTCAACGGACACTCAAATGCTTTCAATTGACCAATCTGTTCGCCACTTTCTAAAGCATGGAACGATATTGTGCCATTGTCTCCTCCAAGAGTCAAACATGGGACGTTGTTAATGTTAGTAATATCTGATAAAGAACAGGTTGCATGGCTATCTTCTAATTCAAACTGTAAAGTCTGCTGACCAGTTTCTAGACTGTAGAGTTGTACTATTCCTGTTTCCGAGAGGATACATACAACTGCACCAATAGGTGTCAGAAAGGCTTGTGTCTGAGTGATGCTACAGCTACATTTTATAGTGTTAACCAAAGCCATTGGTGAGAGACACAGAATATATACATCAGAATCTACATCGGTTGAATTGCAAGTTGCCACTACATAAGATGTACCAGGTATCAGATAGACTCCACCTACACATAATGTCTTAGGTGTGTAGGCAATATCTGGTTGGCCCTCATTCTGGTTGATTTTAAGTACCACGCCTGATCTCTCCTGGTCATCACTTAACAAATCACCTGTGATAATCAAATGTGGTTCTGATGTGTGCCTGACAATGTTTGAAACTCCAGCCCAATTCGGCAAATGCATTGTCTTAATACATGCCAATTCAAATATGTCCCAAATGTACAACATGTTCTCGGAACTGAATGCAACGAAAAGAGCAGCGTCTTTTGAGAGAGCACATGTTTTTACTGTCTCTTCATGTTTTAAACCCAAACTCATCTGCAAATCTTTTAGTGTATTCGTAACTAGGTTGTATACTGATATAGAATGCTCTGAGATAACATAAATATCGTCTTGGATCAACAGTGGCTCGACCAAGCAGTCATTAAATATAATCTGCTCAATAACTTTGTGTTCTCCTGTGGAAATATTGAAGACACCCAAAACAGAATTAGATTCTTCTATTCCCTCCTCATTAGTGAGGATATATTTGTCAGAGCATGAGATAATCTGTTTGCACCCTACGTTACATGTCAGGAGGGAGCTATCTGATAGCTCCCTGGGGACTAGACATGGGCCCTCTGGGATAAGGACTGGACTTGGGTGGTTAAAGATTCGACTTTTTGCTTGCTTTAGAAGCTCTTCAAGGTACATGCAGCCTTCGGTGTTTGATACTCCAGCAAGCAAATGAACAGCTAGTTGCATTGGATACCTCAGATCAGCAAAGGTAATTTTCATAAAATTTCGAATTTTTGAAATTTCTCTATCAGGCAAATTTTCTAAATACTTGTCCATTTCATCAATGACATGTCCCACTGAGAATGCGCAGATCTTTGTGGCCAAGAAGTCATAATTACAGAACACATGCTCTTTAGCTTCATCGGTGGACATTTCTGATTTTGCATTAATTAAATGATGTGTTATGCATTCTAGCTTTCTTTTGTTTTTAATTACCATGGGTTGCTGTGTGACCTGTCTATCAGCTAGCGGGATAGTTTTCTGGCGTCGACTCAAGGTTATATCTTTTTTTATTCCGGATTCAGCTAAAAATATTTCTAACATCTTCTTGTGGAACACCTGCTCTTGTCCATTGAGAAACCGTTCCTTGGCCGCTTCAATGAACTGTCTATGGTACCAATAAAGTGTTGTTTTACCCTGAGATACTCGTTCCACTAAATATTCCTTGAGATCATGGTAAATCCGGGCCCACAGCAAGGACGGGATCCGGACAATGCCTTCAACAGGCGGGTCGTGGAACTGATATACACTGTCTAAAACTCCGTTATCACATGACAGAACATCTTCCAGCTCGATTTCAGTTATACCATTTAAAGAAACCGTAATAAAACCCAATGCTGCTTGAATTAGCTCTACACCATACTTGTGTTCCAGGCCTGCAAAAAGTAAATGAATGGCTTGTTTGGCACTTTCACCAACCCTCATTTGCGGGAGTTTAGTGAATGATTGCCAGGTACCTGCTCTGTCTAATAAGAGCTTTAGATACAGGGGTGAAGGATCCAGGTTGAATTTATCTATAATGTAGAAAGATTGATCTCTGGTAAGTGTTCTGTGTTTTGCTGACAAGTATGTTGTTACGATTTCTTGAACAGTTTCCTTTGGCAATATTGGGACTTCTACGAAGCAGTTGGCATTCGTTAGACGGCGTCTGATGCTGGTAAGAATATCATTTTCTCTTGGCAAGGTGGACAGTATGAGTTTCACATTTCCTGGAAGTGCTAGAGGAAGCCATTTCATGAGATAGGCAGAGTTAGATGGTGACAGCTGGTCAACTGAATCTAATAAAATCACAACAGGCATTTTGGCAGCAGAAGCCACACGCCTCAAAAACCGTGGCATGTATTGGACAAGGCTGGAAAAGTTATTATACCCAACCGGTTCCATGATCAAGTCAGTTGCATCAGCCATCTGACCACATATAGAGAAAAGCACATCATAGAGGTTGATTGTTTGAGGCGAGGTACCCAAGAAACGAATAACACTAATGAATGGTTGTTTAAACCAGTCGGACAAATTGGACATTATGGCAGCCATGAGTGACGTTTTACCTGCCCCAGACTCCGCATGGATAATGAGTGGCGTTCGTACTGATTGGTCCAGTATGTAGTGTTTCACAGTTTTGAGAATGTCCTGTCTTCCACAAAATGTTTTACACTTGCCCGCACAGAACTGAAGATGGTGTATGATTTCATCAGGGTCACTGTAATACTCACTTTGGTTGATGAACGAATGTCTCTTGTCGTGTGCATTATCAATCAGCCGAGTAACATTCAAGATAAATGTCTTACAGAAATCAAAAATATAAGAAGAATGTTCACTGGATTTCAATTCGTTTACACCACCAGTTCTCCAGGGTAACCGGAAGTTAAAACAATTGTCTTTTCCTAACGCCTTTGGAAGAACTTTCGTAGCTAAATTGTCCAACTTTCGTCTTGCTTCGGAATCGACCTGTTGAAAAGAACATGTCAGATTGTAAAGACAAATATACAGATCTTGTAAAAACTGACTTGTCCTCTCTCTTTAATGTGCTCACCATGACCTGTTATGCTTTTGGAAATGCTATACTAAAAGATATGTCTTAATCAAATAGACTTTATGACAAACATAATAATTAATGTCACTGATATTTGATTTAATTATATTTAACATGGTGATGAATGGAATGATAGGACAACAGTGCAGTGACAGTAGTCTGATGTAAACACGAGAGAAAAGCTCTTAAAAGTCACTTCGCGATCGCCGGAAGTCTTTTTTTACCTCTTCTTTTGAGTTTATGAGATCTATATACTTCCAAGCTTCATCGTCAGCACAAGATTCCGGCAAGTCAACTAATTCTCTGTGAAAGAACAGAGCATGGTCTTGACTCTCTTTAGCGGTAAGAACACCAGAATTTATTTCGCATTCTGTGACTGAAACACAACAAAAGCGACAACATTTATTTATTGATAAATGGTTATGCTTGAAACTGAACTTTTGATCTGAATATTTTTGAGAATCATTAAATGTTGAACCACAGCCTAAAAAACATTTTCCTCGGAATTCTTTAAATGGGCTGTTCTTTCCAACATTTAACAAAATAAAGCTAACACACATCGTCTACAATGAATTAAACAATTGGCTGTGACGAAACTTAGAACAGCGCGTTTGCCCCAAAATAGACGGTACGGACCAATTCCGAGTACCGCGGATTCGTAAATTGTTAACCTTACAATTAAAGCAATTGAGTGAGTAGGAGCCTGGAGAAACCATAGCAATTCAGTGTACATATTTTAACATCCTTTTAACACCTTGAAAGCATTGTTTCAAACGTTAAGTTAACGTACAGCTTAAGGTGTGGAAATAAGGAAAGACTTGTTACTTTTAGTTCTTGAGAAAAATGCCTAGCATTCAGTATGTTCCCTGAAGGGTTTAACATACTTACAAGTAGTGTTTTTCCACACATAAACGTCAGTACTCACCAATGCAGATACGTAATTAATTAATATGGCAACAAATACGTAATTTTGGGATGACCATTTCAAATTAAGAATTCCGAAAATGTTGACAATGTGCTAAAACACAAAGTTTAAATTTATACCTGACCAATGGAAATGCTGGAATCTCTCTTGTGTCAACCTGCCTTTTTCTCGCAAACCGGAAGCTGCTGTACGTAGGATATGACGAATTTGGGTTAAAGTTTTGTTCCAAGCCTCGGAGTCAGCAGCACTAGCCTCCTCTAAACCAGATTTGTGAATTCCAAAGTTTGGAAAGAAAGTTCTTACCGGCTGTTGGTAAAATAAATTAAAAAAATAAATGAAATTGGCAGGATTGATTCCTTAAAGCTGTTTAACAAGATATTATTGCACAATATGCAATTTACATGGATAGCTTTTATTCCGTTTAATATTTTGTTGTTTCATTTACTTTTGATAATAATGATTTCCCTAAGACTAAATTAAAGTTCTTACTTGCAGAACATGTTGGTGCGGGACAGCATTTTCATCTTTCAGATACCAGTTTGTGAGAATGTCTGCCTCAGTTGTATCTCTTTGAACAGTCTCCTCCAGCAAGGCTTCAAACTCACTTGACTCTATTTTGTTTGGAATCAACTGAAAGCCATATCTGTCTCCCAAAATACACTGAAAAGAGATTTTGATGAGAAAAGAAAAACTATATAAAAATGTATTTAAAGTTAAATTTCAAAAATCTTCTTCACCAGATCAGATTATCGACTGATTTCAGTTACTTAAGGTAATGTAAGAAGCAATCAGCCACCTGGACTTAATCGCCACACAGCCACGTGATTATTGGTTTTCATCAGAGATTAAAGATTGTGAATGTCCAAAACAATCATAATGGGTAAGTTATCTTAGTCTATTAATTCGTTGTTGTTCTACAATGAGCTGAAGGTATTTTTTATCAAGGTGAAATCCTCCAAATTATGGCAGTTGTCACACGTGCACAACCATAGAAGATTAAGTGTTTATACTGGACAATAAATCTATCCTCAGTGCTAATTATAACAGATATAATTGCAACGATTTACTCCAACTGACCTTAGCCACAGGGTTTTTATGGTCTGTGCAAATGATGGGCAATTATGGTCAGATATCAATTTGCCAATCGTTAGAGAGGAGAGAAGAAAAGACTCTGAAAATAAGCACATGTACTTACAACAAAGTTTGGCCCAAGAGAGAGATTCCTACAATTGTTGATTTCTCTCAGGCACAGGTCCTCTACGGAGTGGTCGTTTTGACTGTCCTCGTTTATCCCCCATCTCATATCGACCACCTGGAAGTCTAGATCAACACTGGCACAGTAATCCTTCAACACAGGGTAAACCATTCTCGCCAGGGTGTTCCTCTCAGCTCTCATATCTGTAGAGAAACAAAGTGGTTAATCCCCCAGAAACATTTATGTTTTACAAAACCAATATTTTATATTTCATTCAACCTGTATACTACCACACACTGTTATCAAACTTTAAAAAAAAATTGTGTCAAAAGCTAAGGTTTTAACTATAAAGTTGTATGCGAGCAAGTGTCATTATACCAACAGAGCCAATGAGTTACCTGGTACCAAGTCCACTTTTGAATAACGTATTGCTGATTTAAAGCGGTACAGTTGGAAAATTGTTAAAGACAATTTGAACAGGTGCCTGTTCGGTAGACCGAGCGCTTTCAGTAGCTCCGGAGAGCCGTGATGGTGCACCATAAGTAATGCTTCAGAACGACAGCAAGCACTCCGATCTATTGAACATGCCTCACATTTCATGATTCATGACTTCATACTTACGTAATTGATCTAAATAATCAAAGAAACGGAGGTGAAAATATTGGACGAGATATCTTTATAATTATAAGCACTTAGTATATTCACCTTAATTTTGCTTCACTTCAAATGTGTCGAGAAACTTATCTGGTTTTGTGAACACTCTAACTGAAATATTGCAATAAATATATTGGCCACTCCATCAGTGAAGGCAACCATTTTACCCATATCTGTTCAAATTGGGGTTTTCCTGTATATTTACCTGAAAATGTGGAGCTGAGAAATATACGGACGGCTGACTTAGGTAGGGGAGGTAAATCTGTCAATTCGCCTTCAATCATTGCGTCAAATTTGGCTTGCCTTTCTTTCACATCTGGGGCAACTGAAATTTGTTAAAACAATTTAGTTTTTTCACTGTCCCTATAATGTTTAATATTTACATCACAGCTGTGTGGTCTTGGCGTAATGGTCCTACTACTTTGCGAAACTCAATCGTTGATTTGAAAAACATACCCTGAAATATGTATCAAAGTTGTTATCAGAATTTGTTTTTCGTTTTTCTGTGAGGACACTTTTATTTGGTGAAAAAAAAAGTTTCGTTTGAGAAACTTTAATGTTTTAAAAGATACAGACTTTCTACATTATGATATCATATTAGAAAAGAAGTATGCCTTCCGTTTTGGAAAGACAAAATAGTTTAAACTAAAAATTGTTATTAGAACTCAGAGGATTCCTCGTCAGTACTATTTGAAGCATACCACTTAAAGCTTCTATGCTTTTATTAACAGCAAATAACGTAACGTGAAAGTGTGATACATTACCTTTACGTTTAAACTTTGTTGTCGGTTTTGGTATGTGTCCAAATTCTGAGGAAGATCTGACAAAAACAATTATTACATTTATATATTTTGAACAAATGAAAAGAGAAAATGTGCTTGTATATACATGTATCAAGTGACGTATGAAGAAATCCGGTTTTCCTCGGATGTATTCATACTCTTCGCTTTGGTTTGTTTGTTTGTATGTATATATGTTGGATTGATGTTTAACTTCGTACTTTGTGATATATCCCTTATATGAAGACAGTTTGTCCATTCCCTATTAAAGTTTTTGTAACTTTTTTTAAGATAGTTTTTATTTACTTGCATATTTTCCCCAATCAGAGTTCAAAATATAGGAGGCATCACTGGGAGATTATTGTTTTTATATTAAACAATCAATTAATAACAGCTAACACAAAAAAAACTGCAGCAGAATAATATAAATTTAGCAATTTATATTATGTTATAAAATATTAACTACCGACTACGGCGACTTGTATAGTGTTGGTTGATCCAGAAGATAAGAATTCATATGCAGAGCTAAATCAGAAATATGTCTTATCCGTGACGCGACCAAACAGATTAGTTTATGTTGGCTGTCGGAGTCAATAAACCCGGGGAGCTAAACATAGATCCGCTTTTAATCATATTGATACTGTTATGTATTACAAAGCTCTGTGAGTTACCCCCCTTTGATAGCTCTTGTATTTTTGAAGTCAGTAATAAAACAGTTACAGTATTTATGTCACTATCGAACTCAGCCTAAGATAGAACATCTGTCGATGAAGAACAAACGACGCCTAATATCTTTGAAAATGGTTGGGTGCCATTCATAGTACCGGTAGTTAGGCCCTAATGCGTGTTGTTTTCTGGTGTATTACAAGCTATAATATTGTTTTCAATGTATCCGGTTTAAAACACATTTTGACATTCTTCTTGTCCAATTGTGATTCAGAAAATGTGGTATACCTTATAACTTGTAAGAAGTGTCTGAAACAATATGTTGGTGAAACCAAAAA
>JAQQZZ010010849.1:0-11579 GCA_030265115.1 Mopalia vespertina | reverse complement strand
TTGCTGTGTTTATTTTTGAATGTCTGCCAAATAAATCTAAAGGGTAAGTAATTTGTTAAAATAAACCATGAAATTTTTTAATATATTTTATAAAGTATGTTTGTTTTAGCAGTCATTGCTATAAGTGTACATGTCACATGATCTCCAAATTTTGTACCACCAAAAATAAATTCTAATTCAGCATCGAGATAAACAAATCTTGACGGTCGTATACTTGTTACATGTGATATTAGCTAGATAGTAAATGATTGATATAGGTCAGCTAACCGCTGTCAACTGTCAGTCCTCAAAATAAAGCATACAACAAGGTTCAATATGTTTCCTAAATGTCAAATAACCTTAAGTTGTGTGTAAACCCACTATTATACAAAGAACATAACAAAAAGGTTTTGCTCTGTTTTGTAATATGTCTGATTACGAGAATAGGACTTTATTAGTTCCCTATTAACTGTATGTAACACTTCAGTGGAGTGAACTGTTTATAAACAGCTTCATTATGACAAGTTACCTATCAAGTTTGAGTGTCCTACAGTTTTGTTGATTATTGACCATGTAATGGCTAATTTGAGTTTGAAAAATATATAAAAAAAATCACCTTTTTTTTTTTTGCAACGCTTCAGCAGATTGAACTGAAACATTATAAAAAAACATCTTTATGAGTTATGACAACTAGATCAAGCTTGAGTTTAGTTCAGTTCTGCAATGTGATAACCATTACGATTTAGAAACACAGGAAAGGTACATGTTATGATGGATCAGTGTTTCATATGCGGAAGAACGATGGGTGAATTTTTTTATTGCACTATATACTATGTATTCTGAAGGCCATAGCTTAGTGGTGGCGTGCACGCTTTCTAATCCTGTTTTGATGTAACCTTCACCGGATCGAGTCCGCCTGTTGACCATCAGGTATATGAGTGAGTCACATGTTGTGACTCTGGCAATCGCAGTGGTGGTTTTTGCGAGGTTTCCTCCTTATTTTCCACCTTAATAAGGAAAGGTGCAATTTGAAGTGGACAATTAGTCGTCATATAAGTGAAATACCCTTGAGTTCTACGTTGAACACCAATCAAACAAACAAATGTATTCTGAAAGCTATACAAGTTCTGTTCTGTTTTCTAGCCGGGAGAGTCCTGATGAAATCCGTTTAAACAGACTGGTGGATGAGCTAGAAAGACATCTTAGGTATGATATAAAATCTGCAATGTTGCAGGACTGATTAATAATTTATTAAAAGATTAGGCAGCAAATAGATTTAAACCTTCAACGTGGTATGGAATTAGATTCAGTTCATAGTGATGATTTTGTAAATATTATGTTTAAAATAAGGTGATGTAGAAACAGTAAATGTAACCGCCAAGGCAAACAGCAAAGTCTGTCATCACTTAAACCTATTGTTGCTGAGTACACTGTATGTCACAGCTAATGTTTAATATAAAGGACATATATAAAATGTTGTGCAGTGAAGTACTGTGCATAAAGGGATTGAGGCTACACTTCTGTCCTGGTTATAAAGAAGAAATCTGGTTATCACAATGAACACCTGCGAGCATTGGAGGGAAGTTCCTGTGCCCACATGCTCCCACAGCCAAAGGGCACATCACAGGCAATCTGCTGCACCGTTTAACAACATATCCTGTGCCTATTATTATTTGTTGTCAACGACACACAGAGTGGTTTCCTGCAACTCTTGTCATCTGTCCTTACCTATGTTTGGAACTGTTAATATAAACATGAATAGCAGTTACCCTAGCTAAATTAATGCATGTGACTAAACTTAGGTTTTGTGCCTTATTTTAGAGCTGCCGGTATTTTGGAGAAGTATGGACTGAAATTACCCTTGAGTCAGATAAAACAGATACAGGTAGGTAAAAAGGCTGTGAGAAACAAACCGTTTTCTTGAAATAGTCTTATATCTTATCTTATGTAGAATTGTGCATCCTTTCTCTGTAAATCAAACATTCAAGCATTTTGGCCCTCTGGCTAATGGTGCAGTATATTCATACGGTCTTACTACACATTTTATGGCTCCGCTAGTGAGACCGCTAACTGTTGGAGTGCTTGCCATTATGTACATATATGTGAAACATCCTCAAGAAAGGCAGTAAACTCAAATCAATCAATCAGTTGTTTTGTTAAAAAGTAGAATATATGAACACACAAAATACTAAATTCGGTTGTTAAAGTTTACATTGGTTTTGTAGTCCATCTTGTTGTATTGTTTGTGATTTTTGTTGCCAGATGAAATATTTAAATATTTTTTATAGATGTAGTTTGACATTTTTAGGCCCCTTTGTAAATTAAAATAAGGTTAACTTTGGACCTGTTGATATTGGATTTTGCTGCAATTTTAAAAATGTTATAGATAACAATCATTTATCAGGTCATTTAAAGCTTTGTGGTGGAGATTTGGGAGTAATCAAGAACAGGATATGTGTAAAAACTACTCAACATTAAATGCTACTTGATTCTGTTTATCCAAAGAGCGAGCCAGAAGATACTAAAAACCTGATTGTAAAACTGACTAGAGTGGCTGGAAGATGGTGAGATATATACATTAAATTATAGTTTTGCTCATTATGATTGAAGCTAATTAATAGTTGATTGCCACAGCAAGGCTGAAATAACACTGCATACAGTGTAAAATACTATTTCTCTTCTCTCTATTAGTTGTTTGGTATAGTTAAAATATATTTTTATTTATACCTCTTCAGTCTCACTCTTGTCGTATGTGTATTTGATGAAATCCTATTTGAAAGGGTGTGTGATTGTGAGGGAGCTTGTCTTACTCTTGGAGCTAAGTGGCAAAAAGAAGCTAATCTGCTGTGGCATCTTTGATCTTTCATCATTGTCCTGCCTTGTCTTTGTTTGTTGATAGTGGCATCAGGGGTACAACCCCAAACAAACAAACACACCTAGTTGAAAGGCTTTGATTGGTTAGTCTAGAATGACCAATCACAGATCTGCGTTCAATAACATGGAAATTATAATTAAACAAAAAGTGATCAGTGTTTTGTTTTTCCAGCACCCCGGCTCTGAAGGAGAATGAATATTGGAGTTTGTTGGATGATGTTCAAATTATTCAGAGTCAGGTGTTTAAAGGTATAACACAGGATCTTTGTCTGCAGGTAATTCTAGTTCACCAATGTACCGTTTCTTGAAAAAACAGTGACCTTGAAAATCTTTTAAAACTGTGACCTTGAAAGTCTTTTAAAACAGTAACCTTAACCCAAGGTTAATTAAATTTTTTGTGATGAACAAAATATAGTTTACGGTTACCTGTTCTGCTGGAAATTATTGGGGTGTATGGCATTGAGGTTTAAGTTGATGCTTGATTTGCTGATACCAATAAGTAGATGTAACCATCTATCAAAGCTGTCTGGTTAATTGCAGTACAGCACAACAATGTTTTAACTATGTATCCTACACAGATGATGGCAGGATTGTCCTTCTATAAGTGGACCGTTCACAGGATCGAGTCAGTCTGTCAACCATCACCTATATGAGGGAGTAACATGATGTGTCTCCAGCAATCGCGGCAGTGGTTTTTACGAGGTTTCCTCCTGGTTTTCCACCGTAATTAAGCAAGTGTGAAGTGGACAATCCATCGTCATATAAATGAAATAGCCTTAATTACAACGTTAAACTCCAATCAAACAAACAATCTATCCTTGGATGATGGCAGGATGTTGGTTAGGTATGATCATCCCCTGATGTTCAGGGGAAATAGAATATAAATAAATTATACTTATCATCTTTGGATCAGTTTTCAACACTTCAAGAAAGTCTTTTGATAAAAATTATCTATGAACCATAGTCCCATTATAAGTCCATCTACAAAGTTGTTGGTGGGATCCTGGCAGGAGGGTGGTTAGAGGGTTAAAACAGGATCATGGCAGGAGGGTGGTTAGAGGTTTAAAACAGGATCATGGCAGGAGGGTGGTTAGAGGGTTAAAACAGGAGGGTGGTTAGAGGGTTCAAACAGGATCCTGGCAGGAGGGTGGTTAGAGGGTTCAAACAGGATCTTGGCAGGAGGGTGGTTAGAGGGTTCAAACAGGATCATGGCAGGAGGGTGGTTAGAGGGTTAAAACAGGATCATGGCAGGAGGGTGGTTAGAGGGTTAAAACAGGATCATGGCAGGAGGGTGGTTAGAGGGTTAAAACCGCATCCTGCCAGGGTCCTGCCAACATCCATGTAGGATATATAGTTACAACATGTCTGTTTTTTTACCAATGTCTTATTTTTATTAAACAATTTTCAGATATTTTCAGAGAGCCTGTTGTGCTCTGGGAAACAAAACACAATTATCTTGGTTGGGGAACTGATTGAAAGAAGTTCTACAGAGAAATGGGACTCGAAGGCATTTCACGGAAAGCTCCCATACGACACAGCAATTAGCCTGGTCATAAAAGCCTCCAGGGAGTACTTTGACTCTTCAGCAAGCCTGACTGACCCAAGCATGGACTTGGCCAGGTAATATACAAGTTTATTGAGTCAGCCATTGTCACATCGTAATGTCGTCTCTCACTATGTCATCTCTGATGTTAAATAGTTCTTAAATTGCCACCTCTTCTCTTTAATTCACCTGTAAATTAGTTTGATCATACATTGCCTTCTGGCTGAGAGCAGTATTTATGGAGGACCATTGATTTTCCAATTTATATATTACACTTTACCGTATGGTTGTATTGCTGTTTTGGAACTACAGCACTATATAGAGATTAATTTTACATGGCAGAACATCGCTTTTACAATGAACCTGTCAATTCTACAATCAAATTAGTGTTTAGTTGAAAAAAAAAATGCAATAAAATATTCTATTTGATGGGTATTCCTTTATCTACTTATTCCTTCTTTCGAAAATTTTAAGCAACATGTTTGCTCAAGAGTTTCCACATTTTTTCTGGAGTTTTAATTCACCTTTATTCTGTTATGCTATTTACAAATATTTTCAGAGCCTGCCTTCATCTCATCCGAGACACACCTCTAGCCATACAAGATGAGCTGGATTTGGTATCCTCTCTGGCTATCCTAGATGATTTTGGTGTGTCTACTCTTCCGTTGCAAGGTAAGAATTGTTTGGTATTGTATCTAAGGTTTCACTCACCTTTTGGCTGGTTAAAATGAAAATAATTGAAGTTTTATGGAGTTCTGCATTCTATTGTTATATTTTATATTCCAGTTCGACTGAGCAAAGACCGCCTGTCCTTGGTTGGAATGTGTGTAAACAACAGACCTAGTGCTTATAAACAATCACAGAAGGTAAGCTAAATTCTGTGCAATCAGAAAGAGACAACAACAGCTTGAAAATATAGCTATGATGCATATGAAGGGTATTATGAGAATCCCAGCCTAAAAAATAAATAGTGTTTTTAACTAAAACTGTTCGCAGAGAAGAAATCAAAAACTGAAACCTATATCTTTTTTGACACTTAGTAAATAAAGGGTTGTTTCCATAATAAACCTTAATTAAGACAAGGCTATCTTTAAAATATATTTTGACTGGCTTTATCTTAGATGCATAAAGTTAAAATTTCTGTTATTTATTTTTTGGTACAGTTAATAATTAAACTGCGTATTTTAAAAAGCATGTCAATGAAATACAAAATTCTGTACTCAATTCTGTACTCAATTTTTGTTAACTTTATTCTGTCCCATACAGCTACTGCGGTTAGGTCACCTATTAAGAGTGCCTGGTGAAACTCAGGTAGACAAAGATGGACAGGTGCTCTACCTGGTGGTCAATGCTGCGATCAAGGTCAGATAATTCTGCTATTTCCTGCCAGATAAATGTTGTCAATAAAGCATCAAAAGGCCGTAAATTCTGCTATCAATTTACCAACTACTGATTTAATTTTTCTAATGTTAAAAGAATGATGATTGTCTATGCCGTAATGACAAACTGATTTAAAAGATGGTCTGTGTCTGTCTGTCACATATTGTTTTGGCCGTATCAGATGTACTTATTACTGAATGTGGCTCAAGTCTGAATGTGACACTCAAAGTGTCTTTATATACTTATATTAAAGGCAAACCTTATGTCACATTATATGTTTTCAGAACAAGGACTATGAATTTGCTAACGAGATATGTCAGGAGTTAATGAATGATAATTATGATCCTATCTGGACAGCATGTAGAGATTTGGCTGAACAAGTCGAGTTCAGGGATATAAAAGCTAAGTAAGTTTCTAATTAATATCTATAGAAGTCCTGCATATTGTGTTTTATCTTTCTCTGACTAATGATCACGCCACAGAATAGCTGAAATAACGCTGAATGTGGCGAAAAACACTAGTCAATCAAGCAATCTCTGACTAATAAAGTGAAAGAAAGATGTGGTAGGGATAAGGAAATTATGGCTGTGTGAAGAGATTAAAGTCTTGTTCAGGTTTTTTTTTTTGGTTTTCAAGATTGCAGTCTACAGTTCATGGTTAGGTTTAATGTTGAGTCTAGGTTTTTCAGTTATTGGTTGATATTCCATAGCTTTCAGGTATATTCTATGTTTAATAAGGTTTCTTTGTTCGAGTAATCTTACTGGGACTTGTTTCATACCTTAGGTTAATGTTTTTGTTGAAGTGATTGCAATCTTTTACGGTTTAAGTTGAGGTCTTTTGTTTATATGTCAGTGACTTGTTCACATTGTAAGATACATGTATAGGTTATTTGTTTAACTTAACTTCTTTGATTTAAAATTTAAACAGCTAAAATTTAATTTTTTGTTTTTGTTTTAAAGACTTACTATTTTTCTGGATATAGTTTTCTCTTATATCTGAATTCTTTCATATAAGATGTACATTTTTTTTCATTTTTGTGGGATATCGGGTCTTGTGTCTATAGTGCTGATGTTTCAGTGAGTCATCTTATTAAGGATATTCGGCCTATCACAACGAAACACTGCCATTATAAGTGTAAAATAACCAAACAAGAAAACATAAGTATACGAACAAACAAACAGTAGTCGGTTAAATACATGTAAACTTTCCAGAATTAAAGTTGAAACTAGCTTTCCGTGTATAGGTAATTTATTTTATGTTTTGTTTATATTTCTTCATCAGTATTGATACATATCATTTTGTACTGCCACCTTTATTTCTTTGTTGTTCATTTAGTGTTATTGTTGTATTACATTGTTTGTTTTAGAGCAGAGTTACTGTCCTTTGCAGTTACATATTGTGATGCTGCCATGATTGAACCAATTCTCAAAGCCAAATGTCTGTTGGAAAGTCAGGTAAAACTGTGGACTATTACAATCTCTGTTTGCTACAATGTCCTTTTCACCAATATAATGGGAGTCTCGAAATGTAGAAAAGGGTGCATTGCAGTCGGTAGTCACAATGGTCAAGATTTGTTGCTGTTGTAGTAATGTCACAAAGGATAAACGTGAGTGACGTCATTTGAAAGTGCCACTATCATGAAAGATAGAGGATCACCAGACAGAGATTAAATTACCTTTTGCCAAGTCTTCGAGGCTCCAATTAAAGAACCTTTAGTATGTTAATATGTAGTAAAGAAATTGTCATTGGGTACCTTGTGGGGTTCCTTTTTTGTTAATACATTTGTGTTTTTTTTTTTTGTGTTTTCAGATTTTATTTGACTCTGTCACTACTCACATGGAAAGCACAGATGAAAGTTTTGTGACGCCAAGATCTAGTCCATTCTCCACAAGCTCTGCTCTTCAGCAAACTCAGCAATTACTGGCCTCCACCACTGAGACTACCAAACACCTGTTTTCGTCCACCAAACAAACCACGAAAGCTGTCCTCTCAACAGTTACAGATTCAAAATGGTGGCAAAAAACTATAAAGTCACTAAAACAGCCTGTAAAATTAACAACACAAACAAGCACTTTAGAACTAGATGATGGAAATGCAAAGTTTGAAAAACAAGGCTGCCCTGAATTTTACTCTGGACTAATTAAACATCCATATGTCAGTAAGGTATAGTGTTTCTACAAAATCTTTTCTTATTTATGCCTATGATATAGCTTGATACACACATGGTTGGTTGGGTTGGTGTGGTAGAGATGTTATTGTGGCATTGCTCTATCAGAAAGATTGCCAGGGTACAATGGTTTGGTCACAACTGAGTAATATACACAACCTAAATGATGTTACTTTAGTGTCACGATGTCGTTACTTTACTAAGGGAGATCAATGGTGATTCTTCCTTGAGGAGGATTTTATCCATAATCTGTCTATAACTCAGGGAGGAGAGTGTCTGCTCTTAATTCAGTGTGATTAAACCAGATGTTAGTGACGCCAAGTACCATAGGGTCTATGAAAGGTTATTGTTAAAAAACAAATTACAGTGTGAGTAGATGAAAATCATCAGGGTGTCATAACCAAGTTTTCATGAGCTGTTCTGTGATTGGTCATTCTAGATCAACCAGACATCATCGATCGATATAGGATACCCAATACAATGGAACAGTTTTGATCGTGTTTTTCATAATTAGACTGTTTGCTCTCAAGTCAAAAGACCAGGGTTCCCATCTTGTATGGGACAGTTTTCTCTCTTTCTGCATTTATTAAATACGTTGTATCCACAAGGGAACAATTTTTGTAACTCAGAGAATGCATGTTAATAGTGTATGATTTTTTGACTTGGTTAAAAAAGGTTGCTTTATTTTTTTATATATCTTTCGGCTGCGGGTGGAAGAAGCTTCCTGAAGGAGCTCAGAGCTCATGGGCAACACAAAGCCTATCTGTTGTAACCTTGTATAATGTAAAACCCCATTCAAACAAACAATCCATATCTTTCCATTGATTTGACACAAATATTTGACAAATTAAATAATTCAAATTTATGTCATTCATGAATGTAAAACAAACATTTGGTTGATGTGTAGAAAACATAAATTTGAGAAAAATAACTAAACGGACATCTGACAGAATTGAATTGAATTTGAATTAATGAAGAAAAAAAAGTCTATTATTGGTTTATAACTCAACATTTTGTATAAAAGCTTTTCTTCTGATACAGAAGAGCTACAACGAAGAAGAGATAACTCTGTCGGGAAATTTGTTGAGAACTGCCAAATTAGAAGAGTTATTAACAGAAGGACATGACATTAAACCATGTGTTGAAGGTAAGGCATTATTTACATTGTAAATAATTAATGGAGAATTGTAACCTGAACATTTAGACTACAAACAATTAACCACTTGCCTACCGTTGCCAATCACGGAGGGTTGGGTGAAAGCTTTCTGTTGCCCAGGTGCTTTCAGAGCTAAGGGGCAACAAGAAGCTGACCTGTTTGTGTGGTTTTTGTATTACGTCCTGTATTTGTCGCTGTCTTTGTTTGTTGCCAGTTGCGTCGAGGTGGTTTCCATCAACGTCATGTGAGTGAAATAACATTAAGAACGGCATTTAACCCCAATCAATCACCTTTTCCAATCTACGTTTACTGAAAATAATTATTTTTTGGAATTTACATCCCAGTGATGTCACAGTAGAAGAAATGAAGAAAATATATATCTGCATAGAAACTTTCCGACAGTCCAAAATCAATTCAAACCCCAGACCTTCTATAATGAGTTGTCAGTTTTCACATATTGTAGAATAGAACAGTTTTTTTTATATCAGTCTGTATTCATGGCTTTAACCAGATCACGTGGGTATTAAAACTGAGATGGACTGGGAGATCTGACCACATTTAAATCAAGGAGTATCATTAACAAGGATGTTATCTGTAACAGAGGCACTTGTGTGATATGATTGTAGCAAATACAAACAAATTAAGGTTTATAGGGTTAACATCAAACATATGTTACTTGATTTTGCATCCTTTGATCATAAAATCCATTAACTAAGTACAAGAGTGAAGATACTTATGTTTGTTAGTGCAGTCTAAACAATAATGATTTTTGTTTGGTTTTCAGTGCTACTCCAGTTGTCCAGCCTTACTCTACCATATGATTCCATTCTTGGTCTAGCATATCTTCTGTCTTTGGCTAAGGTAACGCTAATTCTTTGACTAGAATTAACAATAAAAAGATGAGAAACACCTTTTTCTGTTAAGTTATGGTTAATATTGTACAATATCAATCAAATAAACAATATTCTTTAAGTAACATTAGAAGCAGACAAGAAGCCATGGCAAATGACTAGGAAATACAGGCACCCCTGATAATACATTATGTATATCACCTTATATTTCATTTATAATAAGTTGTGATTTTGAAAGTTATGAAAGTTTATAAAGTTGTTTTCTGAGTTATTGTGATGCTCTCTGATTGTAAAGGGTATTATCTGCCTGCCAGACACAATTTCTGATTTTGTGGACGAAATTTGAGGTGATTTAGGGTAATAAGTGTAATTCAGGACTCCGTATATGCTTGATGTTACTGCTATTTACTATACCATCACCAGGGGTGAATCTATCATTGATTATCATCAATCATAGAAACCCAATAATTAAATGTTTCATGTTTCTTAATTGATTTGCCATTTCTATCCCTATGCAATTAATTAAAATTACCATCTAACATATTTTTATTTCTGTATATATGGTCATTACCCATTTCTAAAGTTATGTGTTATTTAATTTTTGATGTATTGATACTTGAAAATGTGTTTTCGGGTAATTGATTTAGATAAATAAAATAAAATAAATCCTATTTTTGTATGTTATTTTGTTAAGGGAGAAGAAGCAGAATTTGTATTTCAAGACCTCCCAAATTCAGCCATCAGTCTTCAGCTAGCTTCTTATTACTATTCCTTGCAAATCTACACCCACTTGTTACCATATTTGGAAGCCAACCGGGCTCCAGTTTATGGCCATGCCCCATCAGATGTCATTCAAAAGGTCATGGAACATGTCAGGAAAAATAAGGATGCTGATTGGCCGAAAGATGTAAAAGCTCTTGCTGAAAAAGTTAAAATGTATCATGACCTATTGGAAGATTACAACCAGGCTAAAACTTTACAGGGCCTTGGCAGAGGTAAGGGCATTTAGTGTTTTTTGTAATCACAAAAAATACCCCCACATTTATAGACTTGCTGACAATAAGATGTAGTTTAATGCTAATAATGACGAAAGTAGATTCATTATGTGATCCTTCATTTCAAATTAATCCAATACAATTTTACAAAATATTTGGAAACATGCTCATGGTATTGAGGGATGATGAAACATTTACATCTGAACTTTTGTCACTCAGGGTTGTCGTTAAGACCCGGTGGCAGGCGGTCAACCTCCGGATGATAGGCATTGTGCCGCCGGGTGTTTCAAAGAATTTCTAAAAATAATTTTCTTTTTTTCCACAAAACAAAAAACGATAGAAAAGAAGAGAAAGGGGGTGGGGTCCTATACATTATAACAGAACAGCTTGGTCCTGTACCTGCTAGGGATTTAACGATGTTACATGTATCGATTAAATAGCGATAGTAAATTCGCCGATCGATCGACATCCATACGGTATTAGTCAGTGTCCAATTTTCATTACTTTGTGAAAAGCGCTTTTTAGACACAGTTTGATCAAAATCGGACACTGTCAATTTTTCCCTGTTCATCATTTGTTCCAGTATGATTAATTTGCAAAGTTTGAGTGCCTGAATTGCAATTTATGATGATTT
>JAQQZZ010010838.1:0-11580 GCA_030265115.1 Mopalia vespertina | reverse complement strand
ACTATCTTGATTTGCTTTCTTAACTCATTCATGTGTTTTGCAAATATGAAATTTTTCTGCCCATGAAATCAGTCACTAAACACTACAGGGTTAACGAAAATTCAATAATTAGTTCAAACCGATTTTACGAAAATTTGTTCACTGTTCATATGTGGTAGTTTATTATTCCGGTACTAATAGTTATAACATGTAGTTTTCTAGTAGAATAAGCCTTAAGGCGAATAAGATATGTCTCAATTTTCCAAGTTTTGATTCCATCCATCTGAACGGAATGGTCTTCAAACTTACAGATACACCGCTGTAGCCCAAGTCTTGACATGCTTTAATATACTGTCAATATCCCAAGTAATATATTGTCTTTATAATACATTAAACTTATATTTGTATTTGTATTGTTTAACTCTAGAACATCGTTATTTATATTGTTTAACTTGGCACAGCTGCGAGAAGGAAGTAAAAAGAAGCTTCGACACACCTGTGTTTTGTTAACACCTTTTACCGATAGCGAGGTGAAGAAAAACATAAACCGTTTTATACAGCTCGTTATCGTTGTCTGTCAAATTATCACCTGGCACTGAGAGTGATGGACAAATTAACACAATCTGTTCATCAATGAATAGCTATGGCGAAACATTTACCTGTAACATGTACCCAGCATAGCGTCGTTTAAAAAACTGATTTACAGGAACGGTACTTTTGCCGCAAGCCTTTGATTGGGCTGCCCTCGTCATAGCATCCTATCGTGTTATTGATAATGCTGTACATGTGGATGTCGGTTGCGTTCGGGCAGCCAATTGGTTCTATGATTCCCCGTCATACATCTTCGTCATCTTTCGTTGTGTGATATCGAGTCGTATATAAGTAAGCGTACAACACGGTAGCCCAAACAAGTCTGCGTCACCAAACCAGGTAAGTAGTTTTTTTTATATCCATCAGTAATACTGCTGTAGCAGACCTGCCTACCCTGCATGGGATTTATGAGTTAAAGTTAAAAATTTGTCAGATTCATCATTATGCGTATGTTTTTTCTTTTCGAGCAGCCCTCTGGCGAAGGGCAATTTGATTGAATAGTAGCATTGCTGTCTTTACTTAGCACTATGGAGGGATCGAGATGACTTTCCAACAGTAACAAAACACTACATATTTTATGGTTGTGCTAGTGTCAAATATTGTTGGAATACACCGCCGTCATATAAGTGAAATACCCTTAAGCAGGGCGTTAAGCCGCAATCAAAAATCTTTTTGAGTATTTACTGACCTTTAGGGGTATTTGCTGACGATTATGTGTAATTCTTTAATAAATGTCTTTTCCAGTAATTTTTGTTGCCTTTTGCAGTATTTTCTGTTGCCTTTTCCTGTAATTTTTGCCTTTAAGGATTCAGAATTTAGTATTTTAATATTTACGTTTTCTGCAGTATTTCACACGTTTGGCGTATTTGTGCATTCAGCATAAATCATGTGTACAAAATACTCCTGAATACACAAGGTAGGCAGATCTGCTGTAGGATAGTCATACTTTATACAATTTGTGTTATAAGTAGCAGGCGTGGTTTGCGTGTACATATGTGCTGGAGTGATTAGAAATCTGGCCAAGCTATATTACTCCCCTTGGGCCCTCTGGCTAAGAGCAGTTTGTTTGAAGAGTAGCAATGCAATACTTAACACTGGAGAATTAACTTTCCAACATTATGAAAATGCTTCACATCTTGGTTGTGCTAATGTCAATTATCGCTGGAATACACCGCTGTCGTATAAGTGAAATACCCTTAAGCACGGCGTAAAACACCAATCAATCGATATAGATCTCCCCTAAATATGCAATGGATTATGCTTACCGCTTCCGTTTGATTGTTAGTTTGATTGGTGTTTAACGACGTACTTAAGGCTACTGATCTCATATGACGGATTGTGAGACCAATAAGTGAAAGAAAAATCCATCGATGCCACTGGCGACTGTCACAGAAATCGTAGGATCCAATACAAGGACATCATGAAACTAATCGCCTTCATGCTGCCCTTAGATATGAAAGAACCATAAAAACAGGAGGCTTCCAACAATCCGCTCGCGATTGATTTTGATAAGCGTTTATTTATTCATATGTGTAAATCTGAGTGAGGTGAAGTCCGTGCGTGGATCGATGCCTTTATTTTCAGATGTTACCAAACTGAATTGAACAAATGTTTATATTTGTTAAGGATAGTCAAGGGGCTTTCAATTTATGACAAAGAATGTCAACTTCTTAATCTGCCCTGCTTAAATATACTAGGAAACCAGTACGAAATATCGTAAAAACCAGCTCTACGTTTGCAGAATTCACCACGTTGGACTCCTTTATATTAAATCCGAGGCCCGCTCGTGGACTCGAACATGTGAGTGGTCAATGGAAGGGGAATCAGTAGACCGACACACTGAGTCACTGCCGCAAGCTAATGACAGAATGGCTTAACTTTTAACAACAATTCCATATATTTCTCTTTCAATACCGGAAGCATTTCTACATTTTCTGGCCAGTTGAAAATCAAATTTGGGCTAACACTTCCTGGTGAAGTACATTGTTTGAAACTATGAATCTCTGACTGTCTGCGTATTGATTAGAGTGCAGGTGGCATGTTCATATATAACCCTCTAAAAACCGGTTAACATTCTATGCTACGCCTTGATTAATTTATTTATTAATGTATCGGTTTTATTGTTTTTAAATATTTACTTATCAGAGGGTTGAGTGAATGATTGGGGTTTTACGCCGTGCTTGAGGGTATTTCACTTATATGACGGCGGCGTGTTCCAACAATAGTTGACACTAGCACAACCAAGATCATAATGCTGGAAAGTTAATGTTCCTCCAATGCTAAGTAAATACAGCATAACTACTCTTCAAACAAACTGTCCTTAGCAACACGAGCATGCAACACGAGCGTTCAATAACTACTCTTCAAACAAACTGCCCTTAGCTACACGAGCGTGCATTACTCAAATTAAATCAATATTTATGTACTGTCGGGTTTGTGAACAAATAGATAACAATAACTGACAACAATAGGTAACTTATTCCGACTTTCTCCTGAAATAGCAGTGAAATAAACTTTGAGAGAAAAATTAACACTAAACAAGACAACATTATAGCATTTATCTTTTTAAAGCATATATTAAAGCTGATTGCTATGTATACTTGTTGTTATTGTGTTTGTTTTTTTTAATTTACATTTTAAAACGTAATAAATATTTTTTTCATTGATATATTTTTATAATCAAAATGAATAATAAAACAATAATAATAAGAACCATTAAAACAAATTGGGTCAAAATGTGTCAAATATGCACATGGCTTTGCGTTCAATTCTAATATTTGACTAATTTAGTGTGCCTCTCTCACGAACTGTAGCAATGCACTGATAACTTTGAATCCGTTTTTCAAGTAGAAAATGGCTTGGCGCAATAGAGGGAACAAAGTGCTGCCGGCCACTTCCGGTGTCTCTGCAAATATGTCTGCGTCTGTGATGTCGTCTATGGCTAGTCTTTCGCCGTCACAACTAGATGTTGCGATCATGGAGATGTTGAATTTGCGGTCGGGAGCAGAAACTGGATTAGCCGCCATTTGTAAAGGTAACGTTTCATGTATTGTTTTTGCTTGTAACAGTTGGTTGAGCGGGAGTGTAGGAGGATTCATTGATTGACTGATTGATTATTGTTTTACGCCACATTCAGGGGTATTTCAGCTATGCTATAATTTATATTTTTTAAAATTATTTTCAGAGATATTTCAGCTATGCTAAAATTTTTATTTTTTAAAATTATTTTATTTACTAGAGAATCTTTGTGTTGAATAATCACGTCCATATATTATCAAACCCGTACTGTGTGCCAGTACCCATTGTTTTTAGAAAAAGAAACAAAGGGACTATGATTTTTACACTTTACGGAGCTATAGTCTCCACGCAAGGTCAAACGTTAACACACTCTCGCGTTCCACACATTCACCTCACATCTGGGATCACGGATCTTATTCTCGCAGACAGCATGTGTGCTGGTAACTCGTTCTCCAAAAACAAACCACATGTTTGCTGTGTTTTCTCAGTTCCTTCAATTTTTTAATTAAAAAAAAAATTATTTACCAGTGTAAAGAATGTACAGAAACTTGTTGACATTTGAAGAAAGTGAACGAGAAACATGTACATTTAGAACACATTAAATACGACATGTAGGGTAAGGAAAATAAGAATTGAAACAAGGAATTGAAAAATTCCCCCTTTTGGGGGAATAAATCCCCCAAAAGAGCGTCATTTATTTAAAATATATATATCTTTATATATTTTTAATAAATGAAGAGAGACAAATTTGCTTGCCTCCACCGGGATTTTAACCCGGGACCTTTGGGTTACATATATATACATATGTCTTAAAAGCAATCACACTGGCACAGGGGTGGAGATCAATTAAAATCGATGAATCATCTTATGTTCTAGATAAACTCCCAGAGAATGCGTTTTGTCTAACATCTGATAAATAAATAACATTTGTTTTAATCTGTCAATAGGAAATCCCATTACGTCTGCGGGTAAACGAAAACAACTCTTCCGTATCTTTTCCGTGGTTCTCATTCCCATCTTTATTCTGATCGGGATGACCGCTAACACATTTAGCATCACTCTAAATGGTTATCTGAACGCCTCCTCAATCAGGGAAGTGCTCCGGTTCAGCACACAGATTGGAAACCTGATTCACAACTTACAGAAGGAGCGGGATCAGAGCGCACTCTACCTCAGCTCGATCGGGCCAGAGACTAAAGGCAACCTTCTCAAGACGTACACTGCCACCGATAACATTTTGGAGCAGCTACAGGACTGGCCACGGTCCCCAGACAACATGTTGATTCAATTTCAGAGAAAAGAAAAGTTCCAAATTTATCTGAATCAGCACAGATACAAGCTAGATGCGATGAATCAGACCGTGGTGGACGAGCTGGGCTTTTATACTGGTGATATTCTCATTTTTGTGAAGTGGATGTACGACTCAATTTCCGAAGCCCGCTCAGGCACAGTTTGGCGAAGTCTTGTGGCCTTTCTCGAGATCACCGACGCTAAAGAATCGTTGGGTTTGGAACGGGCGCTCGGTGCTATTTGTTTGGCAAGAGGGGGTTTCCCTAGCATGGACGATTATCTGTGGTTTGTAGAAAGTCAAGATATCGCTAATATTTCGTTCGAATCTTCTCGTAGTTTTTCTGCCGTCGCTGCAAACATATTTGACTCTCTGGTTGACACGAATAAGTCTTTCTTGACGGAGTTAAACACCATGCGGCGGGATTTGCGAGAGAACGGTACATCCAAGCGGACAGTGTCTCTGCGCGAGGCGGAGAACTGGTTTGATCAAATGACTGTTTATCAGGATGTTTTACTGGATACACAACAGAAATTGGTGGACCAGATAATGGAGAAAATGGAGGAACGGGATGACGAGGATTTGACAAAGATGCTGATTATAGCTGTTGTGTTTGGAGCCGTAATCTTGATGTGCCCGTTGATCATCAGAGGGGTGCATTCTCTAACCACAGAGATGCAAAGCTATTCCATCACTCTAGCCGATCGGTATTTATAATTCTTGCATTAATATAGTAAATATACTTCTTCGGCTTTTTGTTCGCCGTACTGCAGTTTGTTTCACTCATATGAAGATGTGCCAAAGATAATGTTTAACGGAAGGCAACATGGAATTACCTGGCAACAAATAGTAACGAGCAATAGAGGTGAATGAATAACAGGTTAAACGGCTTGTATGTTTGTGAAGAATTGTTGCTCGCCTATTTTATCAAATTTAATGATTAGAAACGGCCAAATCCATATGCAATGTATCTTTGCTCTCGATTACCATTAAGGTAGTTTGTGCCCCCTTTTGGCTCACATTGCACGATTTTTTAACCCTTTAATTTAAAGTTTACACTTACACGCAGACCTGCATACCCTAGAAGAAATTTATGTGTAAAAAATTCGTTTTTTAAGAATATTTTCTTACCATTGTGTGTATTTTTGTGTTACATCAGAGCACAGAATTGTTGTAGTTTCAGGAAAATAACAGAAAAGGGAGTACCACAGCTGTGTATTATATGTCAGATATGTTGACGTGCAATTCCAGTTTCCCAAAGTTACTTTGTTTGTTTGATTGAGTTTAACGTAGAGATTTCCCTTATATGACGACGGGTTGTCCATTTTACACAATTCCTTACTTAAATTCGGTGGAAACCCGATAAGAAACACAGCACAAACCACCCCCGCGATTGCCGGAGCCTCATCGTGCGTGTCAATCATATGCTTCATTGTCAACAGACTGACTCGAACCCGTGATCGGTACATTGAAGTAGACTTTCCAAAGGAGGCGACCAAGTAATTGTCTATTGCCCTTGGTTATTTATTATTTAGATTTGGTAATCATTAACTATGAGCGATGAGATCAAATAAAGACTAACTTAATAGACAATCTTAATTAATTTTGCGAATGTCCTGACACTTCACATACAATATTTTCATCCTAGGAACATAAAATTTGTTGAATTGTCAAAAGATTGGGCTAGAATTGAGTCTAATTGTTTAAGTTCGTCATAGATTGATTTTAAATATATTACGAACGATGAATTCAGTTAGACTGAGACTGAGATATATTTACTGAAAATGTTAACACTAACGAACGCATTTTTCAATTCAAGGGATATTCTACGAGATAAAATAATTCATTTGAATTTTGTTCCTACACTCAGAGTGGCCCTCGGCCGTGTATCAGTGGGTCGGCATACAGATTCTTCTCTGTACCACTCGTAGGGCGTCTCCATTTGTCGACCTGATTTATATTGAGACCTTCCACGATGTGGCTCCGCCAATTGCGAGGTATCATTTCGGTTCCTATCATATTCAAGTAAGACAGGTGGAGAAGTTGACACTTCGTCGATATGTAAGTGAAATACCCTTGACTACGACGTTTAACCCCAGGCAAACAAAAAATCAAACTACACTCTCAAAATAAATCCCCATAAATGCACTTTCTGTCGACCTTACTTCAATTTTCAATTTAAAAATCAATTTTAAAATGATAATTGGCTCAGAAATATGTATAATGGTTAATACCACAATCACAATATCACAATATCAAGCATTTTTTAACGTTTTTTGTTTAAGTACGAAGGCATTAAAGAAGGAACAGAAAAGGACAGACACATTACTCTATCAGATGCTGCCAAAGTGTGTTGCTGAGCAACTGAAGAAAAACGAAGAAGTCAGCGCGGAGACTTTCTCAGAAGTGACCATCTTTTTCTCTGACATTGTTGGTTTTACGTCGCTCTCAGCTCAATGTTCACCAGTCCAGGTGGTGAACATGCTTAACAGTCTCTACACTTTGTTTGATGACAGGATTGAACAGTATGACGTGTACAAAGTGGAGACTATAGGAGACGCTTACATGGTCGCGTCAGGTAAACCAATTATTGTGGTGTTTTGTTATCAGTTTGACAGCAATTGTAATTAGGGTGTTAGGCCACAGTTTCAAAAAAGCTCTCCGTTAGAGTGATGTGTTTAGCTGTATTTATCGAGTTGTTTTAGGTAGCCTACAGGCCTCTCGAGGAAAAGTACATGTAATGGCTATTTACATGGTATATAATGTATATGATAAATATGTAACGTCTGATTTAGGTCTACCACAGCGGAATGGTAAGAGGCACGCGGCAGAGATCGGTACGATGGCTCTGGATCTGTTGGAAAACATCAACGATGTGGAGATCCCACATTTGCCGGGAACAAGCTTCAAGCTGCGCATTGGACTTCATACAGGTATGACAAAACACCTGAGCCTGATGGAAAACATTTTTTTCTTAACTTTATTGATTTGTTTGCTTGTGGTTCAATCCATTCTAAAATAGTATCGATTCAACTCCTCGTCGAGACATTAACTCTAAGATACGGCCAGGCCCATCTTGTTTTGAATTTCTTTTATTTACTGTTTCGTGGTAAATGTTATCCCAAATATTGGCGGAAATTAATGCATTACAGGCATGGCGGCGTACGAGAGTTGTCTTAGTCTCGTCCAGTATAGAAACTCTCGCGAGAATACGATTGAGGTTCAATCATGTAGCGACGCCACTGGTAACAAACAAAAAGAAGACGGAGTAACGGATGACTGGAACGAAGATCAGGGGTCAGTACGCTACAAATTAAAGTATTTGAAGCGTAAGTTTCCTTTTTACAACCGGCCCTCTGGCTAAGGGTAGTTCGTTTGAAGTGTAGCAATGCTGTCTATACTTAGCACTGAAGGAAAATTAACTTTCGAACATTATGGAAACGCATCACATCTAGATTGTGCTGGTGTCATTTATTGTTGAACTGCACCGCCGTCATATAAGTGGAATGTCCCTAAGCACGGTGTAAAACCTCAATCAATCCTGTTAAAAACTCAATGTTGAGGATAAAATAACCAGGATATGAACAATTTTTCTTCTCTCCATTATTACACTTCCGAATTTCACATTAAAGGATATCGCTTGAGTGTAAAAATTATACAAATGAATGGAAACATAGTGTGGATCATAGAGAGCGACCAAGAAAGTTTCACGTTCAATAAGTACATCTAGATACAATACAAATTTATTGGATCTAAAATTGATACTTGATACAGGTGGCTTAGGACGAAGTCTTTCTGACAAAATCCACTAAAGATCGACACGATTTATTCTTGGCATTTATTCCATTTCTTTCACCTGTTTACAGGTAGAATAGTGGGTATTTTTGCCAGTGTCTGTGGAGATTGCTAGGATACTTCAGTGTGTTGCTTAGCATTACAGTTTAAATCTTTGAATTGCTAGCTGTAGTTTAAATTTACTTTGTTTATTTGATTCACCTTTTCAAGTTATGTACAATTTATATTCTTGGTTGTATTTGATGTTTATACCGACACAATTAAAATACAATGCAAGATAGCCATGTTAACATTTGCATCAGGGGACGAGGGGTATTTGCGTGTTTACACGATACTTTTGTTTTCTTATATCATGGTATCTTTGTTTGTCACCCCAGATTTGCTCTGTGCTTATCGTAGTTTGCTGATTTCGCCCCTTAATAATACGGCATGATCGTAAGATCAATTTTTAGACTTTGACCGGTACCATCGTGGTTCTTAATTGAAATTCGTAATTTCGTTTCATAGTTTTGTGGGTACTGACCTTATATTGCAGCAAAAAAAGATGAATGCTTTCTTCTGGCTTCGTTAACACCTGAATGTCAGGTATAAAGCCATTAGAAAACATCAACCTGTCAAAATATATTCATGTATTCCTTTCCACTGACACTCTATGTTCCAGATTTACTAATCAGTTGTGAAAATTATTAATTGATTATTTGAATGTGTTTAGGTCCCGTGGTTGCCGGGGTGGTTGGTTTTAAGATGCCCAGGTATTGTTTGTTTGGTGACAGTGTGACCATCACCTCTAGAATGGAATCTCTCGGAGAAGGTACGCTTAATCAGTCGTCAAAAAGTCAATATTACCAGTATTTTAGTTACTTCAACAAAACACTTTCTTAATTTGAACAGATTTTAGTTCATATTATTGTGCAGGTCGAGATATATACGTATAGCAATATTTTCTGAAGGTAAAAAAAAAACTCTTTCAATTGAGATTTACCGCAAATAAGGGTTTTGTTCTCCAATTTTTTAAGTTTTATAAATTTAGGACACCACTTATTGCACCGAGTAACGCATGTATTCAGAATTCTAGTTATGTGTGTCAACGATTTAAATACCTAATTAGTTTGAACGTACCCTTGACACCATGTGGCTATATGCTAAGAAATCATTTCATTTTGGTACTGGAAAAGCGTAACGGTGAAGCTAGGATGTCATGGGTGCGCATACTATGGTTCAAGGTTGACTGGTTGATAAGTGCGTTTATAATTAACCGTGTACAATTTACTTCCAGCTGAACGAATTCATATCAGTCAGGCAACTCATGACGTTCTCCAGGAACTGGGCGGTTTTCTGTTGGAGCCTAGGAAGCAGGACGTTGTCTCGGTAAGTCATCGCATCTTTGCCCAGTTTTGGAGAAATATTTCTGAAAAAATAAAAATCATTTGGCTGGTTATCATTTATAAATTCATAATTTAGTTGTATAGTTTAGTTGACCTAACGTTTGTGTGTTTGTTTGATTGCGGTTAAACATCGTACTTACGGGTAGTTCACTTATATGACGACGAGTTTTCGAATCCACACTGTTCCTTGCTCAAATACATGTCAATAGAAAACTGGAATGGCACATTTTAAAAGACCTCGTTTGCACAACGTGTTAAATCTTCCAAGTACTTTCAATTTAATAAGTAGTACTTCGATAATTTGTGATAACACTATCTTTAAACAGACATAAGTTAGTGAGTTAATTGTTACTTTCGGCTCCATTTAATTCGTTTGATGAGCGCCATTACTATACCCATTTCTTTTATGTTTTTGAATACTCAGTGATAACGATGTTTTAAATAGAATTAACATTAGGCGTCAACATATAGAGAAAAGCAGAAATATTCCAAACAAGAAAAACTAATGTGAAAATGAGACACAGAAAAAATGGACACTTCTCGAGATACAACACCACGTTGCAACATGTATTTACAACAACCACCAGTTGAATCTGTGGCATCTAGCAAATTATTGGCCACAGTCTTTAATACCTCGTTTCTGGATTAAGCATAGTCTCCAATGACGGATGACATATCTGGACTTCTGACACTAACATATACATATATTAGTTTTGAATTGAGAAATAGAAACAAACAAACAAAATCAAACAAACCATATAATGTAACATTCAAAATGTGGCTAGATTTTAATAGTGCGTTAACCATGATGCCAACGTTACCTTTGGTTTTCGGGCATTCAGAGTGAAGTCTAACATTGGTAGTATGTGGGAATTTGGTCGAGTGTTTGGTAAGCCCTATATTCATGCTTTATAAAACTGTATCCTCAGAAAGACCGCGCTCTCAACGCATGTCTAAAGGGGTGCTTTCGAACTTACTGGCTCCTAGGACGAGAGGGTATGCGGAGGAAGACCGGAGCTCAACTTTCATCGGATATATCTGACATGTCAGAGACCGAGGAAATCAACAAAAACGGTAACAATGAAACCATTCTAGAATTTTTACAGCATAGACAACTTTTTTAAACGTTAAGTATAGATGAAATGGTTGTTTTCGTCTGATAAGAAATACTTTCTCTTTGCCTTTAAATAATTTCGCGAAATTGAGTAATTGGCATTCATAGTTTTACTAATCTAAGACACTCGCCATAGGCCATTTTGACTAAAAATACCGCCGTCATCCGAATTGTAACCAATGAACTACCAACTTTTTTGAAAATGTGAATAGATTATAATTCCTATGAGACATTACGTAGACCCAATCTATTAGCCCCAAGCTTACCTCGGTTGCGTTCGCGCGAGTCACTCTGGCTTCCCCGCGTCAGCCCAAGTGTCCCCTTTTCCGTTCGCGCGTATAACCCGGGTCAATTCGAGTGTGACACTTCTTCGTTCGCGCGTCCAGTGTCGTCACACTCGGGTCACCCCC
>JAQQZZ010010827.1:0-11580 GCA_030265115.1 Mopalia vespertina | reverse complement strand
TATGATTTTGTTCAATGTGTTTGACGTCACCCGAGACAAAGACCTTGCTAAAATAGAGCTTCCTGTTACAGTGAAATGGTAAATGGGTCATTTACTGCAGTGATGTAAAAGACGAAGGACAGAGATGGTGGAGTATATTAGTTGACGTATCTCTGGTTCCGGTACAACAATATCGTTATTTAATCTTGTCAAAAGATGTAGCCCACAATGATTCCATGCCTTCAGACTTTCGATTCTCTGGCTTAAAGGCACTCTTCTGATCTTTCGATTAACATAACCACAAAGGTCCATAATATGTCTGCTAGACACCGATGGCAGTTTGTCTCACACGAGCCATTTATATTCACCCCAGACCCGGATGTTTTATTCTTTAAATGGACAGAATGACAATCTTAAGTTAATAAGAGTATGTCAGACTTAAATCTAACAGGCCGTTTGATGACTGATGTGCTCCGGATAGTGGCGTATTTAGCATTAGTTTGAGAAGAAATAAACCTCGACTAACCACGATGATAATGCTTTAAATTAGGTCGTAATAGGTATCATGTATTCACTAGCAGGGTTATATAAGCAGCCGATAATTCAAATACAATTTTGAAATTCTGTGCTACGCGGCTCCGTTTCAGATTAGCCAGAAATGTAACCTTGATATCTGTTCTGTTTCTTGTGTGTCTATCTTTAAACAGTGTACTCAAGGGTAATGTACTTAAATGACGATGGATTTTCCGCTTCTAACTTTGCCATATTTAATGCACTGGAAAATCCCGCTGAAATCTTGAAAACCACGCTAGTGGTTGTCGGAGACACCTCGTGTGACTCCCTCAAATACATGGCGTTGAAAAGGGGCCTCGAACCTATGATTGGTGCATCAAACCATGGTCAGTGATCCGACAAGTTAACCTCTGAACCATACGCGCATTCCCAGTTTCCTGTGAATTAAATGCGTACTCATGCAAAGTTAGAGAAGGAATGTCTAGCTTGATTTACAAAGCTAACTCTATCATGTTAAAGCTCGAAGCAATTATTGCCACTGTGGCCTAGACTGCAATGTTTTAAACCTTTATTTGGAATAAAATGCTTGCTTTTCAAAATGTAAACTTAAGCATAATCTACAAAGCACAAACTGTAATATATAACTGCTTATGAAATACAATATTCAGTAGTTTTAAAGTTGTAACAGTTCATTTTTATACATTAATGAAATTTTCTTAGAGATAAATCTAGACAGATATTTTAAATAGACAGCCGTCAAAATATGCACTGGGTCATTTCCTGATTTTGCGATGTTTGATAAACAATTTAGGCGATTTAAATTGGCGGTGTGTGTTTATTCCACATTGCCAAAATGCCCTATTTATTTTAATAGACCAAACAAAACAATAAGCTACAAAATAAATCGTACAAAATGATGTAAAGGCTATATATAATACAACGTGATGTCTGACACTGATATGACGTAATGTTTTATGGCATACTAATGCAGAGCAGTCATTGGGTTCACAAGCATTATAGGCTTTTGTATAGCTCGTATTGCACTCAAAAGTATTCTTTAAAATTTATCAGCATCATTGATTTTGCACGGGATTAAAGGAGCTCGGTGGACCTTGGTAGATGCAGGTTAATATTTAATCAGATTTGACACAGAATAAACATCCAGATTGCACAAGTAACAGTCTTCTCAACTCCATGCTTATAAACATGACTCTGACAATAAGGACACCATCCAGCCAATCCGTCGGTCAGCCCGTCAAATAAACCCACAAATAAACGGATTTTTGCTATTTCTAGCTATGCATGTAGTTCGTTACACTCTTAGAAAAATGTGGCTCTTATTGAACCCTTTAAAGTTGTTCAGTCATGTATGGTTCTATATGGAACCCTCACAGCAGCTGTTTCAAGTATTTCTGCCTTTGTTCTTATATCAAAGAACCGTTTATGTCGTAATGGTTCCGTATAGAACCATCCTCTCCTCTAAAGAATCCTCAAAGAACCATTATTTCTCAGAGTCTATGCAGTAGCCGCGGCAGAGACTTGTATTTTTGGTCCAATTTGGCACCGCCCATCGATCTGATGAAACAAATGTTCAAGTCCTGTTTTCTTCTTTCTGTCTACATTTCAGTTGAATAATAGCCGTCACCCATATGGTTTGCTGACATGTTTGGCATACAAGCGAGATTTGCTGTGCCCTCTTAACGTCGTACAAATAAATAGTAGCCCTTGAATAGATTAAAAATAGGTATTTTTAATTATAATGGTTGGTTAGTTGTATACACTATAGCACACTAATGTTCTCAACATCAAGAGATGTGTTTTAATCAATGTCTTGCTTTGTTTGTTTGATTATTGGTTGACGTCGTACTAAATATTATTTCACCCATGTCTTGACGTGTCAGTCCAATAGGTGAAGGAAATGACCATCGATACCGCTGACAACAAACGAAGACAAGACGAAACAAATACAGGACAACCACAGGACATAATACAAATACATCAGATCGTCCTCATTTTGCCCCTTTGCTTTGAGAGCACCAGTCTTGTAAGCGCTGCATTTAGTTCATATACACTTGCCAGTCTCTGTTAGTTCGCAATACAACTAGAAACTTATGTTATATTGATTGTCCTCCTGAAGATCAGTTTATATTTCAATGAAAAATGGCATATCTGTAAAGGTATTGATCGACTTCTTTATGATTGGGGAAAAGTTATTTCGAAATTCTAATTACCAATAATTAAATTTGAACATCTTATAGAGGCAGTGGCAATATGTTGGAGATTAATGGGATTTTGTAGCCATGTACCCATAGTTGATGCATCAAATTTGTGCATTTTAATGAGAACAATACACAAGGGCACTTACCTCTTTTGAGTTCGACAAAAATATTTTCCGAAAGATATATTTGGTATTTTTGTACTATTTCACATTAAAGGTTAGATAGAAAAAAGTCAACTTAAAAGTTTTTTTTGTTATGTAAATGAGACCTATATTTAGTTTCAAGGCGTATCTATTTGGTGTTACGGTAATTACATTCTAAGAAAAACTTTATGGCTATTCTTTAATCTACAACAAATTAACTATTTCCAGACCTTTAAAAGAAAATATATATACACATATATACGGCTCCGACGTATTGTCTTCTTCATAATGTGCTTAGAAAAATTGTGTTTGTCAGAATGAATCCTAGGGTCCAGCGAGCACCTAACAGTTTGATTTATACATTTACTATAGCCACAGTGTTAATGCTTTTAGAATTCATGTCTTGTGTGAAAGACATTGTACACCAACGAAATATAACCAAACATAACTAGCAACGAGCAATGTCTGATCAGTTAATCTAACTAAGATATAAAATATATAAAATAGCTAGCACATATACAGTGTTAGAATAATGTGGCCGAATCAACGACAGGAAGCTTGGTTGCTTCCAACGCGACAGACCAAAATTGTTCTTTGTCAATTCGACTAAATTGTTGTGGGTCACATCAACTAACTCTAGTTCCACCAAATCTAGTTTTTCCTGGCCAAACCGTTAAAGACATCGCCTTTGAAAAGTATCCGGGAATTATTTGGTTGAGGGTAACATTTGGACACAAAAAGCATTGGTACACTGGCGACAAAAAAAAACAAACTTTGGTCAAAATATTTACCAAGATTTACTTGGTCGAGGTATCATTTTGCCAAACAAATTTTAAGCTCAAGGTTCAAATTTTCATTGGTCGTGTTTTTCATTTATCACAATCCCTCACTTTAATATTTCGTTTCTTTGTCCATTGTTGGTTTGGTTTGTTGACGTTTACTCGCCTCGCCCCGATTATATATAAACTCACCCACTTAGGTTTCGATTATAAAATTCATTGATTTAAGTCGAACTACAAAAAATATATAATAGAGACATTATATCGATCCAGGAAGTATCAAATATGGAAATATATATCATTGAGCACTTCCATCCCTCGAATATATTTGAAAAACAAGTTTGCAGGAGCAGAACAAATAAAACAAAAAAACACAATGAAACTATACAATTGACGAAAACGTTTCGTACTAGATATAAACCACTATGGTTTTAATTGATGGGTAAACCCAAACATTTAGCTCTGACATATATACAATATACTAGTCTAGACTGCTTGTGTACATATTAACTGATTGTACGCTGATAACAACACAGACACACAAAGAGACGATAATCATACGTTAATGAGACCACATCTATATTTGCTAGGTTTGATCGTCATACAGAAAAGTAATATCTTACAATGCAGGCGAATACGTGACAGACTGAATGCAACACATCAATTAGGCAGAAAGCTCTCGTTACAATTAGAGTTTCATATTTGTACAGATGTAGTTCGTAACCCGTGTGTTTGTCTTTGACAAGCTGTATAATTACTGTACAATAACACGAGAAAATATTTTTAAATGTTCCATTGCTTTATGATATTACACCATATGAATGACAACCAGCCTATTATATCGTCTGTTGATTTAGTTTTATCGTATAACCTGAGCGCATAATTTCAGGCATGATTGTTTTTTAACGAAAAGAAAACTGATGTTCGCGAGGATACAGTACTTCGGATTCTTTGTTTGATTGGGATATAGCATCCTAATTATGACGACAGATTTTCGGTTTCCAATTAAGTCTACTTAAGTAAGGTGGAAAAACACATGCTGCTTAAATAGTCCTGTGAACTGATTGTTTGATTAGGAATTAGCGTCATATTTTCCTCATATGACGACGGATTGTCTATGTCCAATCATGTATACTTAAGTAAGTTGGTAAAACGGGGGAGGAAACCTCATCAAAATCACCCCCGCGATTGACAGTCCTTCCTCGTTTGACTCTCTCATATACCTTAGCTCCGCAAATGAAAAGTTGCTTGTTTTCGTAATATATTTAACGGTATCTTTGTCGCTTGGCATGAGAGCATACCATACATGTATCACTTCTTGGGTTAATGGGCGCTGGTCTTCAACCGATGGACTGTGCCAATTGATGTGATATCTTTTGTTGCGTTCGTTTAACCCTTGAACACATTCTGATGTGAGATATTGTCTCACAGATTGCTTAATATTTAGATAACGAGAAAGGCCGTAACCGACTGGTACGTCATATCAGTTTTACATTTAAGCGAATACATTCTGAAAGGAAACAGACTCCTTGGTTTCCAATGTTAACTTTATAATCTCTAGAGAAAATGCAATTAAAACCAACAAAAAAAACCCCAAAACAAAACAGTTAACGTTGAGATTTATAGGCATACAATCCAAAACGAAAAAAAGAAAATCGTTGATTCCCGTTTGTAATTTCATAAGTTACAGAAGAATGTATAACATGAAACGGAATCCCTGGTGTCCATTGTTTGTTTGATTGGGATTCAAAGTCGTATTCAGGGGTATTTCACTTATATGTCGACGGATCGCGTTTTTCCCTTAAAGCTTTAAACCCGATATTACCGTAGCCACTTCTTGTGACTACCTTATTTCCTTGATGTCGACAACTGGACTTGATCCTGTGAGCTGTAAAGCTTTTAAATGAATAGCATTCCCGATCAGCATTAAGTACAGTCAACACTTCTTTCTGCTAAAAAAAATAGCTCTCATAATCAAACTATCACAAACTCTATATCTTTCTTATCTAGATAAGCCTTCGCAAGACTACATGGATATACTCTCTAGCAGTAAGCAATCAGGTGTTCGTTTTATGACTGATTTGTGTTGATTCTGTTCTGAAAACCGTACAATGGCGAACTTAAACTTTCATCAATAAATAATTGTACATAGATTATAGAATAAAGATTTTAAAAGGAAAATCCGCTTTATAAAACGAATATATTTTGGTTAACTACGTGAAGTCCTTTTTCTAATTTCAGAGACGGGACTTCTTTAACAGTACCAGCTGGCCCTGGTCGTCATGATACTCACCGATTGCTGTCATTGGAATTAGTTTGTGTCAGAGATAATCCTCCTTGTATGGTGTGTTAGTTATAAGTAGGATAAAATATCAAAATTACATCGCTCTGGAATTATTCTCTGTTGTAACTCGTTTGGTGTTCAAATGTGTCTTCCGTATACAAGCTTCTGAAATTCGTTAACCAGACATCAACTGAACATTTCGCATATGAAATTCGGTTGCCATAACGATATAAAGTTCCTACTCGCGAATGGTTTCTGAATATAGTTTCTGAGACCGTAGTGAAGGGATCTCTATTCGAAGCAGCGGTCCGTTTTTTTTTACTTCAATACTTAAGTTGAAAGCATTTGTCCTAACATTCTTTTCACACACATTTAAGATACGATTGACTGAATAGATTACTGTGTTTGACACACTATTTTATTCAAAGAAACTTTCATTTCTAGGCGAAAAGCTGGGCAGATTTAGAATTTGTTTATTTGTAGCTTTATCGCTTTCATTTTCATTATACTGTTTTCAAGTCTGTCCAGATTATGTCCGTTTGATAAGTAGGTTGTAAGTCATATCCAGTATGCGAGAGCACAGAACTTTCTGATTGTTGATTTTTGCAAATCGGGATCATAGATCACAAGAACTTTTCCATCACACGTCCACTATTCAATTGCTTTTCCCCCATAGTTTATGTGCGGACTGGGCTATGAAACAAGTCTTAACAAACATCACGTTTGGAGGCTCTGGGAAGAACAAGACACGCGCCTTTTTTTTTATTCTTCACGTTATAGATGTAAGGATCAGGATGTGTGGTTGAGTCGATTGGAAATATTTGGAAATATTCCATAAAAGCAGAAAGTAACAAATATTTTCACACTGGTGTGAACGTGTTGTGTAAAAATCAGCAAGCGCCGTTTAATAGGGAACAGTGGAGGCAACAAACTTAGTTAAAACTTCCGGACTCTGTCGTCCTAGACTTTGTGAGCGTTGGATGATGACACATCATTATTTCTCAATTTAACACTATCACCTCCATCAAGGAATTACCTATTAAAACATATTTTGGCGATCATGGTATTTCACTTATATGTCAACGGACTGTTTTTTCACTTAAACCTTTACACCCGATATCACCATAGCCACCTGTTGTGACTACCTTATATCCTTGATGTCGTCAACTGGAGATGATCCTGTGTGGTGTAAAACTGTTAAATGAATACAATCCCGGATCAGAATCAAGTACATTCAACACTTCTTCCGCTAAAATAACTTATAATAAAATTATCAGAACCAGCTGAAGTATTGCCCTTGACGTAGCTGGTAATTAGCCCGAATAGTCTCTAAAAATTGCGTATACTTCCTATTTAGGATAACAGAGAAAAAGCTTGTAATCTCTTTGTTAAAATTGTTATGCCACCACGATATAAAGCTCCTACTCGCGAATGATGTTTCTTAAAGAATATGGTTTCTGAACGGGCAAGAAAGAGAGCTCGATTTGAGACAGTTGTCCGTTTCTTTTCAATTTGAACATTCAGGTTGAAAGTATATGTCTTAATATCATTTTCACATAGGATACCGATTGATTGAATAGATTGCCGTGTTTGGCGCTTTATTGTATACAAAGACACCTTCATTTGTATGGAAAACATTAGTTAGACAGATTTAGATTTTTGTATTTGTAGCTTTATCACTTTTATCTTCATTTCACTGCTCTCTAGTCTGTCCTGATTTATGTCCCTTTGATAAGCAGGTTTTAGTCCTATCCAGTATGCGGGAACACACAACTTTTCTATGATCAATAATCTTTGAACGGCTTGTTGCAAATCGGTGTCAAAGATCACAAGAACTGTTCTTTTTTACGCACAATACTCAATTGCCGTTTCCCATCATGTATGTGCAGATAGGGCTATAAAACAAATCTTAACAAAGCCCACGTTAAAAGCCCAGGGAAGAACAAGACATGAGTCGTTTTTTGATTCTTCATGTTAGAATTGTGAGAATGTGAGTTTGAGATGATTTGTAAATGGTCCATAAAAGCAAAAATTAACAAATGTTTTCCACATATGTTTAAACGTGTTGTGGAGTAACGAGCATGCGCCGCGTGATAAGGAACAGTGGAGGCAACACACATACAAAAAAAAAAAAAAAAAAGCAAAAAGATAGAAGACCGCAAGGAACAACTGTTCTTTCTTCCAATTTTTAAACGAAAGTGACTGTCGTTTAGGGACAGTTTATTTGACGCAGAAACAAAAAGCCGAAATATAATGGAAACCTACGCAATCAGCAATCCAGCAATCAATTTTATCCGAATCACCACCAGTGCTGTCTTTCTGCAAGTACTTCATTTCAGTGTACACATTTTTTGAGACCCAACTATGCTATTAGTAACCCCAAATGCATATAGTCTGTCTCGTAAAACAAACGTTCATAATGTCAGGATCTGGTCAGGGTCGAAATAAAAAATAAAAAGATTCATTGGTTGTTTTCTTGAGCTAATTATAATAATCTTTCCTCGGAAATGTATGTTAATAAATAAATGACTGAATTAATTAATCATTTAATCGATATGTAAATCCGTCAATAAATAAATATCAGTAAATTGTTTCGTTTGTGAGACAGATATTGTAACAACAGATCATTCAATATGCTACTGGCCTGTACGTTGGACTGCTGCACGCATTCCACATAATGCAAACTGGCGAGAAGCCGCATTTCGATCTCCGGTATAAAAGGGCCATTTTCCGGAGACTACGTAGAGACTGGGTATGGTATCAATTTTATCCGAATCATTACCGGTGCTGTCTTTTCTGCAGGTACTTCATTTCCGTTTGCAAAAGGTGTGCGAAATACTGTCATTTTGAGAATCAAGATGCATCTAGTCTGTCTCCAAAAACAAACGATCTTTATTTGAGAATCTGGTCAGTATAGAAATAAAATATTCATTGGGTGTAATACATTGTTAACTGTAAACATATTTCCTCAGAAATGTAAATAAATAAAATGAATGTATAAATATATGAAAAAATTATTAAATAAATAAATAGGTACTTAAATAAATAAATCAATCACTCAATCAAACATTCTAATCCAATTTAGTTTGTATCTGCAATCTGATTGCCTGCTGAGTTTATTTTGGGACCGTAAAACCTAGGATTAACAGTCGCAAATTTTGCTACGTCACATCACTCACTTCTTTTGTATTATTACGCCCTGTCAAAAATCGTACAGAATGTAAACAAACAGAACATACTATGACTGTTCATTCAGCAGTGGCTAATCCGATAAGAAAATTTATGACCGTTTGAGGTAACACTGGAATGAATATTTATTATAAATATATATTTCCTAAAAGGTGGCCTGCCATTTGACAAAGAATTATAGAGTGAAATTAATGTTATCTCGCAGCCCCGTGCAGCTAGAATTCCTCGACAAAACTGGAGGATAGAGATCGAACGCCTGGCAAACAGCAGGGGCCAAGAAGCCGATAAAGTGGGATTGTTAATTTATATAAACGTATATACTTATGGTAATCACCAAGGCCTAAAAATGTATCAAGCTAAATTTTCTAGTAATGTGTAACAAGTCTTTGTACAGTATTTCAGTTGACAGCGTTAAAACCGACGAAGAACTGTCATCTCGTTCCCTAGAGACGGAGCGAGTACCCGTGACTCATGAATATTTAGTAGTTGGCTGCAAGATGATTGATTTACAAACCACCAGAAAAAAGTACAATCGGGAATTATTCAGTAATAAAATCATAAAACACATTTCTGCTGTGATATAATCAACTGATCAAAGCCAACATTCGGGCTTAAACATATCTAAATCATTTGATACCTCCACCATTTATCTGGGTGTCAAACACAACACGTAAACACGTAACTGTTGAAATGTTGGTTATGGCATAGAAAGTTCATTTAAAAAACAACACAAACATGTTTGTCCTCTATGCTCTCATTATATCCCATATATTTTTAAAAGTAGTATTTTATTTTAATACTTCTGATGATTTGTTTGTAAGAATTAAACAGAAAACAAATGGGATTTATTGGAAGTTTTGGGAACTATATTCCATTGCGGTAAAACACATAATTTCATCCAGTGGTAAATAACACCCCTCCGCTGACATCAGCTGTAAGATTCGGATTTTGTCATTTTTTATACATTCGCAGCCAACATCGCTTCGAATTGGATAAGAATGGGAATAACCATGCTGTATTTGGTGTTTGCCGCCGTTAAGGCTAACGTCGGCAAACCTCTAATACAGCATGGTTAGTCCCTGAATCAATCAATCAATTAATCAATGAGTCAATCAATTAACAAATCATTTAATAAATAAATATCACAAATGTGTGTTGTATGTGCGCTTCTTTGAGACGGAAATTGTATAACAGATCATTATATCTGCTTCTCGACCCGCCGGGACTGTCGCCTGTAGGAGTACTACGTCAAACTGCTCCACGTCTTCCACATAGGGCAAACTGGTGCGAGGCCGCCTTTCAATCTCAGATATAAAAAAATACATTTATCCGGAGATTACTTGGAAACTGGGTTTGGTTTTATTACTAAGATATCAATGGTTACGACGACACATTAAATTAAGTTGAATTAAATTGAATTGAATCGGCAAATAAAAAACAAAATAAATATATTGTTCAGAGGATAATATTAAGGATTTGGAGGGAATACAGCTTAATGCAGAACTCGATCCATCACTAATAAAACAAGTTAATAATTAACGAAACATAATGATATTGAAATATGAAAATACGCAATGATATCGAAATAAAATAATACGCATAGATATAAAAACAAATGCAAGCAAGCAAATTAAAAGTCCAAACAGGCGGCTTACTTAGTTTAGCACTGTAGTAGTGGAAATATATATATTTTGAACAAATGAACAGGTAAAAGTTGCTTGCCTCCACTGGGATTCGAACCCAGGAACTTGGGGTTACAGGCCCAACACTCTACCGACTGAGCTACAGAGGCTCACGGCAGAGGTAATATATATATATATATATGCATTCTTTCGTGAGACTCTGGGGGCATATAGAGATTACTTTTTCCGTAAGGCGGTCCATGCGTACGTGCCTCCGTCCGTCCGTGCGTGCGTGCGTCTGTACGTCCGACATATCTTGTCCTGACCATAACTCAGTTACTATGTAGCATGATGCACACTTACACATAACATTCTTTTCCATATGCAGATGTGCAAAGTAAAATTTTCTCGCAAATTTATGCAAATATCGACCTAAATTATGCAAATAAGCTGTCTGCCGTTCAACATATCTTGTCCGGACCATAGTTCAGTTACTATTCAACATATGACTTTGAAACTTCCATACAACATTATCCACAATATGGACATGTGGAACGAGAAACTTTTCCGCAAATTTCTGCAAATTTCGACCTAAATTATGAAAATAAGCTTTCCGTTGACCAACATATCTTGTCCGGACCATAACTCACTTATTATGTAGCAAACCAATTACACACAACATTCCTCTCCATATTTATGAAGATGTGCAAGGTAAAGCTTTGTCCTAACATCATCAGATTTATGTCTTCAGATAACTTATGTTGTTATCCTTACCATTGTCAATAAAACAATATCAGTTTTACTGTCTTACTTTCTTGTTTATATATGTTTCTGCCATTTAGTGGGGGGAAG
>JAQQZZ010010816.1:0-11581 GCA_030265115.1 Mopalia vespertina | reverse complement strand
GCAACATTTGTTTCTCCCTTCTTTAAGTGCCATCGATCTGATGAAACAAGTATTCAAACCCTGTTTACTCCCATCTCTACATATTAGTTGAATAAATCCATCCTTTTATGTTTGACTGACAATGTTTAACATAATCAATACAAGCAATATTTGCTTACCCTTCTTTAAGTACTGCATTAAACTCTGATTAAACAAACAATTTTTAAGGTTTGCTTATGCATGGGCTGGATGCTCGAAGCGCTATCAAATTTATTCCTCTATTAGATAATGTCAAGCCATTTTGAAGGTCTATCTCTAACCCTGTTTTATTAGCAATTCAGTTGGTGTTGGCGGCTAATAATCTTTCAAGCAACTGGCCCCAGGAGTCTAACGTTTCAATAGCTGACATATTCTGTTCCTAATTTTAACAAAATTCTACTCATAACATTATAGCAATAGTGTCCTATAAAGTATTGCAAATTTGCAGTATTATCCCAAGTCAATAGTGCTGTGGATTACAACAGTACTATAAAAACAGCCAAATAAGAGGCAATTGCCATCCCAAAGTAACCAATAAAATTTGTCAAGAACTTGATTGGCAGAAAATCTAATTACATTTTGGCCATTGGGAAACTGACTTGTATGCAAACTTATTTAATGTAGATTCAAAATGTAAAACATTAACTTGAGAATAAAAATGTATCTGTTGAGTTGACATTTTCGTAATAAGCTTATATAATGGTCAATTGATTTTTTTCTTAGACTTCTGCATGGTGTTCGTGGTGCTCTGACAGTTTTTGGAGTGTTGAGTGTACTTTAAACTCCACAATGGAAAAGTGGAACAACCGATATGTTAGCAGTCCACCAATGTACTACTACAGCAAACAGGACCATAAAGTAAAGAAAGGTACATGTAATCTTAGATTCCCGCTGGCTGGTTTGTTACACTTTTTACTTTACTTATGCTTTCTATTAATTCACCGCCTGTCAGCCATCAGGATGTGTGAGTCACAGGATGTGGATCCGGCGATCGCCGGGGTGGTTTTTATGAGGTTTCCTTCCGGTTTTCCACCGAATAAGGCAAGGACCAGTGTGAATTGGACCATCCGCCCTTATATGAAATATCCTTGAGTATGACATTAAACCCCAAACGAACAAACAATCTATTTTCCCCTGAACAACATGTAAATCTTTGCCGCTGGTGCTTTATAACTTATAAGTCATTAAAACATGTATGAAACAGGAACAATTCTTCCAGGACATGAAAACTTACACCATTGGCCATCCTTAGATTTCAACTTGACATCCTGGAATGTCATTTTATGGTATGGGACGGTACCTGGACATACCAAATACCTTTTCTAAAAAGAAGTTATAATTTTATTCCAGACACCAGATTAAAGATGTCTGTTTGTGTCTCCAACTTAGCTGTCCGGTTGTCGCATCAAACCTTCCTAGAAGAGGAAAATTTCTATCTAAAAAGAGTGATCTACAAATTGAACAACCAGAAACGACGAGAAAAGACATTTGCTTATCTTCAACAAGTAAGTCTTTACTCCAAAGGATATATGTTGAGAAAATTTGCACTCTTAGAGTTCTGAAGAAAGAAAAGGTTGTAACTGTTTACTTGTGACATAATGAGTCATACATCAGGAGGGCTTCTAGGGTCAATTTGGTTTCGTAAAACACATGGATGCCAAAAATTATATACATGTAAATAAATGTCGACAAATTAAAATTAAACTTTTTTCTGGAAACTCTACGTAAGATAACGGGTCATGATTAAACTACAAGTATTCATTCCTAGGCTTTCATCTGTTTTGTGAAAGTCAATATAGAATTCTACGAGGTTTCCTCATGGTTTTCCACTGTAAAAAGACAAGGAGCAGTGTGAAGTGGACAATCCATCGTCATATAAGTGAAATACCCTTGAGTACGACGTTAAACCCCAATCAAACAAATCAGATGAGAAAAGAAAGCTTTTCAATCCTCTACAGGGCTCGTGACTGTGTCGATTCCCTGGTTGGATTTCTACTCCTGCCTCGATGTACCACATGGGTTTGAGTTCCCAAGTTGAAGCCATACAAATTAAATCAGGCTAACATGGGGTGGTTTTGGCGAGGTTTCCTCCCAGTTTTCCACCACATGTAAGCATATCAAAGTAAGAAGTTTACTTCAATCACCATAAGTGAAATACCCTTGAGTATGATATTAAACACAAATGAGGCAAATAAACAGACAAAAATGTATATGTGATGTATATAGTTATAATAAAATAAAGATACAGGACCATTTCATTAACATTGTGCTACTGCCAAGGCTAGGTTTGAACACTGCTTAATTTTGTTGATTATCAAAACCATTCTTCTTTTCAGATCAAAAAGTGCATACAACGTTACCTTGATGTGAATTTGTGTTCAATATTAAACAGTCTGTCAACAGATTTACAAAGGTAAGTAATGCTTGAATACTAAACATGTGTCATCTGTAAAACAAATGTAAACATCACTGTTTACTTACCTGTAGTAAGCCAAACTGTGACCAGCTGTGTTTTCTTGGATTTGAATTTGTTTTAGCCTCATGATTAATAATGATTATGTCGGCCATTGTTGGGTGAAAGTTGGAATCTTTGACAGATTTTTCTATTTTATCTGGTTCATATTTTGTACAAGGAGCATATTGTTACCTCATGTTGGAATATTAGTTAAACAATTTGGTAAGTTATTAAGCAAATTGACCATTGAATGTGAATAACCTGATATGTGTTTGGTTTCAGAACAATTTCAGATATTCCAGACAGTCTGAATTATCTCCCTTCCCAGCAGACTCTTCAGTATTATATGGTAAAATTGATGAGTGGAGCTGGACTCTTAGCACAGATTATGATGTATTGTAATCAGGTCTTACCGTATCCTTCTACTTTAAGACTCAAACTAATGGTTTGCTGTCACAGTAAAAATCACAGAATAAATCTTAAGATTTATGGTGAAAAACAACAGAACATTTTAAAAATAAAATAGAAATCACAACACAGTACTGTCAACTTCCAGGTTTGGGGCTTAATAGGTGTTGTACTTTTAATTTGAAAGTAATTTTTCCATGCAGATTAAGTATACAAGCAGATTGAGAATTCATATAAATTTAGTATTAAACGTCGAGTCCTCTCTTACCACGTGGCAATTGACAATGGCACTTTTGTCAACTTTGACCAGAAACGTCATTTCAACTATTAAACTTAAGTAACTTGCAATCACCGGAAGTCAAATATCCCTGATCAAGTGATACAATTTATCTATTATTTTCAAGATTGTAACAACTATCTTAACTAAAAATTATTCTTATAGATTAATCAAGCAGAGAAGATAAAAAAATAAATAAAAAAAAGAACATATTTTTGTTCACCCAGCTCAATCCAGTGGTGTTCAATTTAGAAGACAAATGCACTATCCAGAACCTATTTTTATTAATTGGCACAATAATGTTTATGTTGGAACTGTCCAAGTAGATAAAGAGGAACCTATCATATGCTCGGATGGTGTGCGTTAGAAAATAACTCAAAATTGTGTGTTCACACTGAACCAGAGCTAAGGGGCAACATGAAGCAGATCTTTTGTGATGTTTTTGTTTTACATCCTGTGATTGTCTTTGTTTATTGCCAGTGGCATCAAAGGTGATTTCCTTCACCCACTTGGCTGGCGCCCCATCATATGAGTGACAGAAATAGATTGAAGTTAAAGTCATAATATTTACACAAATCATAGAGTATACAAATAGTCAGTTGTTGCCAGGTACAATGTAACTATGGATCGATTACGCCACAACATTCACACTCCTTGTCTGTCGTAGTTTTTGTCTCTTCTAAAATGGTACTTAGTCTCTTCAAGTGATATCGTAAAGGTATATCGTTTATCGATATCACCTCGATATTTCTCAATCTTATTCCTTAGCTTTTTTGTTTGATTTTACAATTATTTTTACATGTTTATGTAAATGACATAATAGAATTCCTTTATCTAAGTTCTAAAATGTTTTTGTAAGATCTGCTTCTCTTTGTCTGGTGATTTTATTATGACATCAAATGCTATTTCCTCATGTGGATATCATCTATGGAGAGAATAAGCCTCGAGACTTGTGGAGAAAAATAAGAGCATGTTATGTTAAAATATAATGGACGGTCTGGTTTGAACATATGGCTTTATAGTATCTCCTTATAAGTGACTGTGCATAGGATTTCCTTTAATAACTAAACTGGTGTCACGCCTTCATATGAGTGATTTAACACTAAACATATGGTTAAACCTCAAGCAATCAAACAGATAAACAATATTTGATTTTTTCTCTGAAATAATTTTTTCGCAAAATCCACACTAAGTGTCAGCCAGGAATGAAACATACTATACAGTTTAATATATTATTTCAATGTTTCTGGAAATTGTACCTTAACACACAACAGACCAATCAGACAGCAGATGTACCAGCGTCACTTTGTGGACAAAAATCTACTGTTTTTGAGCATAGTCAGTAGGATATGGTAAATATACATTGAACACCTTGTTTATTTGATTGGGGTTTTACACCAAACTAAAGGTTATTTAACTCATATGACGGGTTGTCAGTACAATGGGAAAAGACGATCCTCCCTTGTCAACAAAAATGCATGTAGGTACAGCAGGACAATGGCAAGACTCAAAGGCAAAGATGCAACAACAGATTGACTTCCTGTTAGCTCCGAAGGTCCCATGCCAACAGTGGGCACCCTCCCAAATGCCTGTGTTAATCAATTGAGCAGCAATACTTAAGTTGCGTGTGTGGGGAGTTGTGGATCAGTTGTCACATTAGTAAATTATCCAATGAAATGCTCCTCTCTCATCTATGGGTGTTAGTCCATATGCTGCAGAGTTGTCAGCGACTTACAGGAATCGCAGTCTGCTAGAGGTCATTTTCCCTAGCCCTTGTGCCCCCGGAGCTAAAAGGCAACAAAATGCAATTTGTTGTGCCTTTGATTTGCATCTTCTGGCTGTCCTGGTTTGTGGGGAGTGACCTCCTTCATCCATTGTGCTGGCACGTTGACATATAAATAACCTTACGTATGATATAAAACCACAATCAAACAAACAGATGGTTTCCTCTCTTGTCTGCTTTACTCATCCAGGAACTGACACGGCTGCCGTATAAAATATGTGAAATAGATGACAATCCGTGAAATATGAATTAATATATGTATGTGATGTAATCAGTATCCTCAGTATTATTATGGTAGAGAGAATGTAATCAACTTATAAGTGGGAACCTCTGCCACATGAGCCCAGTTTAACTACACTAAATGGGTAGTGAAGCTGGAAAATAACTCCCTTTGAGACACCATTTTAACCATCATTTTAAGAAAAAATGCATTTCTAACGTTTAAGTATCATAAAAATAAATAGTTGGCATTAAAAGATTAAAATAATTTAATAGGGCAGTTAAAAAAACTGAATTTTTTTCAGTAAAAAATTCAATATTTGGACTCTTTCTTTTCTTCCTCTAGGGTTATAAGTAATGTTCTGATACGTAGCTTACAAAATGGATACAATCAGATGTTTCCCATGTTGCAGAAATTCCCCGCCAATCCCCTTCCATGGGTAAGTTGACTTTCTGTATCACTGTAATTTCACAACCATCCACAACTTGGAAGGTGTTGGTGGTAAGTGTAAGTCTTCTGTTAGCCTGGGCTCCTTGGCATATATGTAGAAACAATATCATCCCACCCACTCAGGGCAGTATGTTTTCAGTGACGTTATAATGTCTTTGATTTCCACTGTAGGATGTTTAATTTTCCAACTTAACCTTTCATGTATTTTTGTACAAAAGGTGGTGTGAGTTTCCTGGGAGGATTGTGCCTTTCATCATTTAATTTCTTTGTTTTATTTTTTTGTGTGTATTTTTTTAGTTCTAAATTTCTACTAAATCATTTGCTAAATTGGCTCTAATGCGACTTTGAAAATAATTCCCACACTCAGAATACAGTATTTCATAACTACGGACTCGCTGGGGTGGTTTTTACAAGGTTTCCTCTCGGTTTTCCACCATAATATGAAAAGGAACAGTGTGGCGTGGACAATCCGTAGTCATATAAGTGAATTACCCTTGAATACGACGTTAAACCCCAATCAAACAAACAAACAAACATAGCTGCAGACTACAAGCTATCTATTCAAATTGACTTTGTTTGTTTTAATCTTTTCGTTAGCATCCACAAACTCATTTCCCAGCATTCAAATTAACATGTTTTTAACACTCTTGGGCAGAGCTTTGATGTTGATGTCAGAAAAAAAAGTTATTTAATGTAGTATATTATTTTACAAAAATATGTTCTACTAAAAAAATCTGGTAATGAAATAGACCTATTGATATTATTGGATTTTGTTAACGATACAGTAGTTGGTGGGAGAGCTTGCAAATGTAAGGTGGAGGGAAGTGTATGCCCCATAGAAAAATGACTGAATTTTATTTGAAAAAAAGAATATTACCTTTTATCCCACCATGCTATCCGTTTACACAGTGGTGAATCCCCAAGATCCTTTTATTATTCCACATGGCTTTCTCTTGCTTGTATCAGAAATCCATACATATAACACTGCACAATAACTTCAACCCTCATTGATTTCTCTCTACCCCTTATAGCTGAATGAAGACGAGGAACTCCCTAAAGATTTAGAAAAGTGGCTATGGATTAACTGGCCCGGTGTATGTGCCACACCTCCTAGGTTTGTACTTATTTACTAACTTTGGTGAGAAAATATACACAATATTCTGTGGATCATCAGTAAAAAACACAATAAAAGTATTAGGAAGCTCAAGTTATCAGGGAAAACCACAGAAAAGATCATAAATTTATCCTTCCAAAAAAAATATTTTTCAGATGTTTTTCACTGTTTAACTACCAGGCATATGGCAGCAGAGTATTTATTTAAATTTCACAAAGATGTCTTGTTCTTTAAACTATGCAACTTTAAATAGCTGTTATAAAAATGGATGAGGTTCACCAGAGAGTATCGCTAAGGGTAATTAATCTACTGAAAACAGATAACCCCATCACAACATAACCTTGATGATGCAAACTGTTTAAAGATAAAGCTCAGTTTCTCCACTTATGACAGCATAAGAATAATTAAGAAGGTATGGTACTAGAGTGGGTTACATTTAAATGCACCTCGGTTTTTAGTGGAAATGGGTTGTGCTACAAGTTTCAAAGCCAATTGAGGGCATGTGTCACAGACAAACATGATAATAGTGAGTGGATGGATGATAACTTGTACGTGTAGATTTTCCGCTAACTGATTGATGCATGTTCATTAGTTCTCTACTATTGACACCTCATTGGTCAGATAAAAGTGATCATGAAAGATTTAAACATTTTAATGGAGATACATGTATAACTTTAGTTTTATATTTTACAATGCATGAACTTTGAACTTACATTCTTTCAGAGTTGAGGAGGGTGATTCACCTGAAGGAGATAATGGGCAGGTAGAAAAGCAAAGTGAAGAAGAAGAACAGAGTCCATTAATGAGCACGTCCCCAATACTCAGCCATGATGAAGATATTGGAGGTTTGTATATCTCCTACATTCTGGGTGTAACTTCACAGATTGATGTAATATATTAAATAACGTTGTTTGACTGGGGCCTGTTGCTTGAAAGACCATTAGCCGTTATTTAACACCAGATTAAATTGCTAATACCAAGTTAGAGATAGACCTACAACATGGAGGGACATCATGCTAACCTGTTCTAAGAACCACAATTTGCCAAATCAAATGATGTTGCAAAATCATAGGGTATATTTTCAAGCAACATTTAGGAAAATTCTACCTCTTTGTTGGCTGGCAGTAGGATATCTCGTTGTTGTCAAGAACAGTAAAATAGCACTTCCTTCATCTTATTTTGCCTTATGATCATCATCTTGTCTATTTACTTTTTATCGACAGTGACCGACAACACTGATTCTTTGAATTACTTTCATTTTCATATTTATATCATGGATGATAATTTGTGAGATAATTAAAAAAAAAACATTTGTTTTATAAGACATGGATAAGAGTATCAAAAGTTTTTATTGTTTTGATTTTGACAGTGCTGGTTAAGAATTATCGGTCAACTCTCATGGAAGAAAATGGAGAAAAACCTCAAAAGACCAATATTACCTGTAAAATGAAATTCGATTGGATAATGAAAGCCATCAACTGTTGCCAGATTTCAACCAACCTGGCTAGTATTGTAAAGAAAGTCCGGGTCGCCATGAAGCTGTGGCCAAAAAACACTTTTCCCGGGAAATTGCAACGATCAATTAAAAAGAATTTAATACAAGCTCTGAAACTTGGAGAGAACAGTAAACCTAAGAAGTTTCGTATTCTGAAAAAAAAAACTGTCCAAACAATAGAAACTCTATCGTTACTTGGATTATCATCGTTTAGACTTTCACCAAAGAAGTCCAAGTTCATCAATCAACTCCTGGACATGTGGGTTAGGAATAAGAAAATGTTAACAAAAAGCATAACATCTCTGAAACATCAGAGCAAGTTACATCTAGGCCCAGTACTTCTCACTTTAGATCAGAACCACCTCAACGTAGTTCTAATGCAATCAAAGAAATTCTCACACTTAAGCGTGGACAAAAAGATCCAGACTTTTAAAGATGATTTTTTGTCCCTTTTGATACAAGACTTACAAAGTCCATTTTCCCATAACTCTGATAACACTGAACTAGATAGCGTGGATTGTGATGAAAGTTTAGTTTATTTGGAAAGTGATCATACCGTTGATTCAAGTAAAGTCTCAATAGATTTTGAATCTACTCTTGAAACAGAAGATTTGGATGATTCTGCAGATACATGTTTGCCATATTGTCAAATGAAATTTGATTGGATAATGAAAGCCATCAACTGTTGCCAGACTTCAACCAACCTGACTAGTATTATTAAGAAAGTTCAACTCGCAATGAAGCTATGGCCAAAAAACACTTTTCCCAGGAAATTGCAGCTTTCAATTGAAAGGAATTCTCTACAAGCTCAGAATCTTGGAGATAACGATAAACCTAAGCAGTTCCATATTGTGTTAAAAAAAACTGTGCAAACAATAGAAGCTCTATCGTTACTTGGATTATCATCGTTTAGACTTTCACCAAAGAAGACCAAGTTCATCAATCAACTCCTGGACATGTGGGTTAGGAATAAGAAAATATTAACAAAAAGCATAACATCTCTGAAACATCAAAGCAAGCTACATCTAGGCCCAGTACTTCTCACTTTAGATCAGAACAATGTCAACACAGTTATAAGGCAATCAAAGAAATTCTCACACATAAGCATGGACAAAAAGATCCAGACTTTTAAAGATGATTTTATGTCCCTTTTATATTCCCATAGCTCTGATAACACTGAGCTAGATAGTGTGGATTGTGATAAAAGTTTAGATTATTTGGGAAGTGATCATACCATTGATTCAAGTAAAGTCTCAATAGATTTTGAATCTACTCTTGAAACAGAAGATTTGGATGATTCTGCAGATACATCTTTTCCATACTCTAGAGTAAAACATATTAACAATAGCGATGAAAAGACCAAGGATGATGCAAATGAACCAACCTTGCAAGATACTAATTTACAAATTCTGGGAAAAGTTCTGAAATCAAAACCGTGTAAAAAGCGTAAAAGAGAGACCGTGGACATTTTAAAATCAAAGAAAAAGAAAAAACTCCAAGCCTCCCACAAGACTAAGCTGAAACAAAAGCTTCAAAAGCATGTATTAAGACCTACATCTAAAAGACAAAATAAACTGAAAAGGGACCGAAAAAGGGAGTAAAACTTTATTCTGGATTGTAAGTCAGATAATTTGGGGTGTCTTTGGTTCCACTAAATATGAACAAAATTTTCACAAACCCACTTCTATGACTATGCTGATTTGAATTTTTTGATTGCACAAAATATGTGCAAAATTTTAGAAACAGACAAACTTCCTATGTAAATTATTTGAATGTACAAAATATATCAAAGGATTTGTATCAGTAGTTTAAAAATCTTTTACGTTGCAGTACAATGCAGTTTCTTTATTTTACATACAGTAAGTTATTTTGATTTAAAAAACACATTGGGGATATGTTAAAATAAAAGATCAGCAATTGCCAACCAATGATGAGTATTCAAAACATTTATTTACTCTATAAATTTAAAGTTCGTTACCTACAGGTGCCACCCTCTGGCTAAGGGCAGTTTGTTTGAAGAGTAGCGCTACTGTCATTACTTAGCACTGGAGGAAGATTAACTTTCCAACATGTAAACGCTTCACATTATGGTTGTGCCAGTGTCCATGGTTGGTGAAAAACCCTTAAGCACGGCATAAAACACCAATCAATCAATCAATTAATTAAAACTTACAGGTGCCACCACCTGTTGCCATCCCTTCAACCATCCACATTTTGGCTTCCAGCTATTAAGTTAATAGGATTATTCCATATGCCAACATATCCCATGGTTTTCGTTTTGGCATATTGACCTTCATACAAGTGGCACCAAAGCTTAACATGAAAACTATTTATCTGATTATAACTTAACTTTTTACAAATATTCCATGTACCAACAATGAGGGAGTCACAAGATGTGGCTCCGGCAATCGCAGGGGTGGTTTTTACGAGGTTTCCTTCTGGTTTTCCACCGTTATAAGGCAAGGAGCAGTGTGAAGTGAAATACCCTTGAGCACGACATTAAACCCCAATCAAAAAAACAAACAAATCTATATAAAGCCTATTCAGTCTACATGTTACCAAAATTTGGTTTCCAGCGGTTTACTTGAACACTGATAAGCTTCTTATCAAACTTAATCAAAGCATCAATGTGACAAGAAGTTGCATTAGGATTAACCTTGACCCATGTCTGCTTACAATTAGCGTCACTTGGTGGACGTTTTGGTTAGTTGAAAATTGTTTATTATGCTTTAACCAAGGTTAGAAGAAATATCTCATTTGACAAGATCTCGCCGGGATTTAATTTTGGTTAGAGGTCAGCATACAGATGGAGCCACACCTGATGAGAAATCCAACTATGATTCTTTGTTGTATTCTATTGAAAGTACACAGCTGTCCTGTAACTGAAATGCTCTTGAGATCCACGATATACACCAATCAGTCAGTCACCATCCACTCGGCTGGCTTGCCATCATAAACGCAAAGTACCCTGTACATGACTTTAAACCCTAATTATTTCAACAACATGGCACAAATATAGATAGCTAATCATCAGAACTTTGATTTAATTAGGGCATTGTATTGAGCTCACGTTAACACTTTAATCTGGAATTGGGATGAGTATAAGGGTGGGGAATTGTGCTCAAAATAATTCTCATTTAATTTAATAATTCTATTTTCCAAATAGTACATGTGAACTTGTTTGATTAGGGTTTACACTATACCTCTGGTTATTTCACTCATATGATAGTATGCCAGCCCAATCAACATCAAACAAAGACAAGACAGGACACAATACAAGGACATCACAAACAGATTGACTTCTGTCATGTGGCCGGTGTTACATGAATTAATTTTAAAGTTATTACAGGTACATAAAGAG
>JAQQZZ010010805.1:0-11581 GCA_030265115.1 Mopalia vespertina | reverse complement strand
CTGTACAAAATGGACAACACTTATACAAAACAATATACAAATCACTAACTTATATGTTAATACAGGACGGGACAACAAATGTCCGATCTACACACACAACAAAGACACAATGACTAGACATTTAAACATGTTATCACATCTCGAAATTAACTGAGACATAAGCTAGGCTTTATATGGTATTGACTCCGATGAGTGAATAAAGGTGGTGTTGATGATCGTCATTCCACTTGGCGTAAACGGGTATTAGAATTAAACAAAATTCTTATTTAAAATCCGTTCTCACTTGATACGACAAAATTTAACGTTTGTTACATATTCACTGATCACTTTTGTACAAACTCATTTTATTTTGCAATATTACAAATCTCTCTTGCGTTTATATCCTCCTGAAATACTAGCTCATATTTACTAAACTTTAATATTATATTAAACACTGGTGACGAAAGGAAAAATCGAAGTCTATGACGTTGAAGACATACATCATAATATGATTGTAATATTAGTACATATAAAACCAAATATTGTTAAAATAAATAAGCAAATCTACGGCGCTGTTACATTTGAAATATATCCTTATAAACAATATATGGCAGGCATTTATGTGTATTGGTAATTAATCAACATTTACCGACGTTTGGTAAGTTTGCATTGGTTATGTGAAGCTATGTGTACATAGCAAATAGCCATGTGATCAGATTGGTAATTGAGTACAATCCATATTGGTCTCTTTGCGATTACTTGTTTTATTAACTCTGTAGAGAAGGAGGGTCGTTAACCGGTGGGGAAAGCTTACTCTATGTTTAAACTGACAAAATACTTGTCGTAATCTAATAAGCTACGAGGTAAAATGTTTTGGATTACTAATGCAAGCTTTGAATCTCTAGACTAGATTAGTTTTCGTACCTGCGAGTTGTTGGAATCACAGGATAGGAAAACAGAGATATAATGTGAGTGAGTAGATAGACAGTAAACATCAGTTTTTGATATGTCAATAGCTTTTATAATAACATTAGAGCCAATTTAGATACGCAAGTTGGTAACTCATGTATGATAGATTACTCATGCGAAAGTGTTTCTGTCTGTATAACATTAGATATATAGAGAATATTACACAGAGAATTTTGAAGACAATATTTATGGTATTACCTGTGTACTATTCTATTTATTATTTATATCAACTATAAAATCAAACTCCACGTCTGCAAATGACAGAATGGGACTGTACATGTAATCCGTTCGATATTCCTACCCCTGAGAGAAATCAAACCATAATTCATCAATGTTGAATGCATTAAAATAATATCAGTTTTTGCTTCTCTACAAGATTAAAGTGTCTTATCTGTTTTCCAATGAGATTGTCATAATCTTTAGCTGTCCCTCCAAAAATAACTACTTTTGACTAATACTCGCATATGCATGATTGGTTGATTGCTTGGTGTTTTACGCCGTACTTAAGGGTATTTCACTTACATGAAGGCAGTTTATTCCAACAATAATTGACACTAGCTCAACTAAGTTATGAAGCGTTGGCATAATGGTGGAAAGGTAATTTTCCTCCAGTGCTAAGTAAAGACAGCATTGCCACTCTTCAAACAAACTCCCCTTAGCCACAGGGCTTTATATACGTGGGTTTTTGCTAGAGCGCGAGCTTGTTGAAAGGAATTGATAATGCGACTTTTGTTGCTGTGCTGTTGTATTGAAGGTAGCACCTCATTTTCCGTGACTTATTAGAATCAGTTCATCTGGTCAATTTCACTATATCTGTGCTTGGTATTTGCTTAGGCAATTTTACCATGTACAGATATACGCCCCAAGGCAAAGAGAATCTCATCAAACAAGTGGAATGTCCCTACTACTATGTGTACTGGCACATCCTATCAAATGCTGCATTTAAACATAGTTATTGGAAACCTGTTATACACGTTAAATTGAATAACATTACAACATATGATATAGGTGTAGTTATGTAACCAAGAGAGATCAACAAGTATGACCAGATATACAATGTAGGTGTATTAGCCATAGGCCGTAAGCTTGTGCCGGCTCAAATATCATTATGGGAAAAAAATTGTTGTTTAAACCAAATAAGTAATTGTATTGCTTGAAATGTTTTTTTTTTATCCCTTGGGTATGCCATAATTATCCGGGCAAGCAAAGGATGTGCGCTCTGAGGTTTCTGAGGTACCCCTCAAAAGAGCCATCTGGCTAAGGGCAGTTTTTTTTTAATAATAGCAATGTTGTCTTTAATAAGCACTGTGGAGGAAGATTACCTTTTCAACAGTATCAAACATTTCACATTTTGTAGTTGTGTAAGGGAGCTTTTCCATGATTCGCTTTTTTGTTGATTCGCCTTTTCTTTGTTCGCCTCCGCAACGTGTAGGTGAGTACAAGGCGAATCCCAGGCGAACGACAAGAGTATATGTGTAATGTATTAAAGTGTCAATTATTGTTGGAAAACAACACCGACTTATAAGTGAAATACACTTAAGCACGACGTAAATCGCCAATCAATCAATCAATCAATCAATCAAAAGAGACATGACATAGTATGATGATGGCAATGCTGCTCTGATCGACGTCATCAAATTCTTTATTCCTTGAAAAAGGACTGACGATCTAAATTTACTGTACTGGGCAGTAAACTTATAACGTCTCATCAAACAGTACACGTAGTGTGTCGTTAATACGGATCTTATTGTTTTGAATGTTTGTACCTTTTGGAATAGTATTTGGAAGTGTTCCTTTATTTTATCGCCTTGGTGTGCCATGTTTTACCTGGTTAGCATCTGTAGGCGACGAACTTTGACTCTTTTCGTGTTGTGAAATAGCAGCTTCGGACTGTTTGGTCCAATTAGCATGTGTGTTTCAGTATCCGTCTTAACAGTATCAATTATACTAGAAAAGAAGGAGAGAAAAGATTTGTTCGGCTTACGTAGAAAGACTTTCGATCTTCAACTAGTCGGCAACACTACGAATACCTTGTTTTTTATGCTCATACTCTTCGAGTCGCGACAATACCGCACATATGTCCAATGTGTTTCACTCGTATAAAACCCATATTTGTATGATAATCAACGTAAGGTTTTGAAAAGTATTAAAACTATTTGTTATTATATGCTATTGATTAGCTGTGATTTACTCGGCAGACAATACCCAATGCCCTGGAACTCCTATAGACCGAATGTCGACCCACTTAACGCCCGAGGCAATCCATTCGGAAAACAACTCTCTTGACATAGCAATGTGCTTTAACGATCGCTGTGTGACATGAGTTGCTGCTTTGGGAATTGGTTATTGATATGTTTATTGGGCGAAGTCTTGTAGATAAATTGGTCTTGGTTCTTAGACCCCCCCCCCCCCTGGCTAAATATAAGTGGCAACTTTCGTCGCTGAATATAATTATAATCTCATCAACTTCAAGCAGCGAACGTAATTAGAATGGCACTTTTAACTGATGTGAGGAGCTTCGTTGTTCAATTGTCAACTAATCCCATTGTGTCATCATAGCAGGCCTTCTGAAAGAAGCGTAACAAGAAAGACAGCTATCCTGCAGTTATTCCGTGTATGTATGTACTCATCACGGATGATGAATGGACAATATTCTGCATGGTGAACAAAAGCACAAGATATGCAAAACAGTAAGGTAAACTTTCCGGGTAACATAACTGTATTGCAGTTCAAATGTTTGATCAAAACAATTTCTTAGGACCATTTCAATGTGTGACACAAATCAGCTATAATTCTATGTAATTCGATTTTCCCTCTGCCATAGAATGCATCTGTTAGTGAAGCCATTGCAACACATCTTATTTTAAACGTTTGAAATTATTGTTTAAGCATTTTTGCCTTTATATCAAAGTGGTAAAATCGAACAGCTGTTTCTAAAATAATTGACCCCCACCCCCCACACACACACCCACAAAAACGGATAAATAATTTTATCACCGATATATTTTTGTATCGCATGAAAATACGCTGTGAAATAGGCGTTAAACAACTTTGCTTCTTTTTTATATGATCTTTATTTTGTTGTAGCAAAATACACGTTGACCATGAATTGATATTATGCACATCCAGATATAAATACAATCTAGTTATGTTATTTAGGGAGTCTGCGGCCGTGGCTAAACGGTCACGGGTTCGAGTCTGTATGTCTACCATCAGGTATATCAGCGAGTCACACTTTAATTTGGTAAAGAACAATGTGAAGTGGACAATCGGTCGTCATATAAGTTAAATACCCTTGAGTAGGCCTACGACGTTAAATCCCAATTTAAAAAACATAGTGAATAACAAATAGGTCTCGTGTTGGTTTTTACCTCAATAAGTACCAGGGCACAAAAAACTGTCAAACAACAAGCAGTATATACAGCTGCTAAATGCTACCTTAAAGTTTAATGAGGGAAGCATTTTCTATTGAACAGATCCGCTGTGAAATTGTTAAGTTTGCCAGGGTTGTGGTTGTACTTTATTCCCGGTATGGCAGGCAAATTTGTCTTTCTTTACATAAAATAGACAGCAACGTGGGTTTGAAAGCCTGTCAATAAACTTTGGACAGAGATCAATAATTCCACCTGCGTTTAATTCGTGGTGCCTTGCGAACACTAAAGTATACACCATAGCACCAGATGGTATATCCGTGACTAACATGAACGTTATGTAATTTTGCTTAATTACCTTGATTAGCATGGCTCCTACGGGACCGTCTGTTTACTTCCAATGGCTGCATTTTGGATTGAAGAAATTGTATACCCAAACAAATACAAAGGCAGCAATTAAACCAATGCTGTTTTGCATGTACCTTTATTAGTTGCTGGTTAACTGAACCATTTATATTAGGTACTTGTGTTACCTGTACTGGATCTTTGAATACGGCAAAGACACCTGGCTTACACGCTTTACTATTCTCAACTAATGCACTGACTGTTTAGTATGTACACACCGTCCTGTAAAAATAAATAGCAGTAACTGGACTTTTAAATAAATTAAAAGCACACCTTCTTAGCAACTCCACGTAAACATTTACTTTAACGAACTTGGACTTTGTCTAGATATAGATTTCATGTCATATTTGCAAAATTTTTTAATTGGTCTCTTGTAGGATACCTTATTTGTCTCTTGTTCAGCCCTGGTCGAGGATTTTTTCTCGAGCCGGCCTTGAGATTTCTTTCGTGTGACTTCACTTCACTGTACAAAGACACACAAAGCATTCCGTTTTAAACATTTATAATTATTTTCTCCGAGAACAGAGTTCATATATTTTTAAACTTTGTTTTAACTGTTTATTTAAATTTAAGATGGAATATTATATCAATGTAGACGCTAAAATAAACAAAAAAAAAATCAGCAATCCATGCTTTACACACTGATGCACGAAGTGTCATATAAATGATAGACTGTCTAGTGTTTTGGTATTTGCTTAGTAACTTTTGGTTTTAACTCGCCTATCCACCACGACAAATCGCCGTAGTAGTCTACATATATTAGTAAATTAAAATCAAAGACAACTCTGATCAGGCCAGTAAATACTGACACGTGTTCGCATGGTGTCCCTAGGCTCCTAGGGCGGACGGTATCTTACACGACTGCCCAATGCATTGGTTACTGACTATGCCTACTTATTGGTGCATTGTTATAAGAACAATGGTTTGCTCATGGAATAGTCAGGGATATACAATGATCGCGGACAGCTAGACGGTTTACGGTCGACTCTACTGATCAAATGGTCACGGTGAAGACGTGGTGGCTATGGCGTGCTAGGCAAGTATAAACAATAGAACAGTCTCTTGAGGGCATGTACAGCTCGGCTCAAAACGTCTCAATGATTGCGGATTCGTGACATCAGTTGTCCAGTAGCATTAGGTTTAATAACTGCTTACACGCCAGTCCACAAACTTCAACTCCTTTCTCTCAGTATGCATTGTTGTGTCCTGATAATCGGAAGAGCAATAAAACTGTCTCCTTCAATATAGTTATAAACTAAATAAACTCCAAAACAAATTCTGAAACGTCATATGCCCGAAACGTTTAAGAGAAAGTAAACAAAATAGTCAAGCGAGCATGAGTACGACTATATAGGATGTAAACAACAGTCATCAATAATGATGCCTTGGTTGTGTGGACACCTTTATAGTCGCGTTAAATTCAATTTGGTAGCATTTGCTGGTAACTACACATGTCTTGTATAGTATACTTAACATGGCGTTATTGTCTCAAAAACATGGCGTATTATTAAAAAAAATGTTTCTGATAATCGTCGAAATCACATCACTGAGCTTGATAAAAAAAAGATTGAAATAGTTTTGAAGAATATTCAGTGCATAAAAATAAATTCTATAAAGTCGGACCGATAGATAGTTAGAAGTCTATAGCTTTCATAATCGCAGTAAATCCAGTTTTGTATATCAAGTTTGTAACCCATGTATGATAGACCTAATAACATGATAAACCGTTATAATCTCTACAACATTGAGTATTATTCACTAAATAGTCATGTTAATCACCGGAAAGACTCTTGATCAATTGATAACAAGAATGGAAATGGTGTTGAAGAATATGCATTGAAAAATAATGAATGTTATAAAATAAGACCGGTATGACCATTAAACCATACTTTAGTTAGAAACATGAGTACCACATTGGCTCTAACGAGATACTCAAACATATCAGCACATTCAAAACACAATGCTTTTCATAACTTCTCTTTACAGCTTATCCACTAAAGCTCACTTTAAAAAAATCTGTAATCGAATAAGACAGTTCACATGAGAAAAAAAGGAGCTACACAAGCGTTGACTGAATATAAACAAATACTAACCTATAGTGGCATGACAATAAAAACAACATGTGGTTTTAAACTTGCAAATACTTTGACCGTAGACATACATGTATGTGACTGAAACGTGTATTGTCACAGCGATTTACGGGTTTTATCAAGTCAGTGACATCGATTAACTATATAACATGCGCAAAACGAGCCAACTAACTAAACTTAAAGGATATACGAACAATGGTTAGGGCTCTCTTGTCCATAAGTCTTTTGGTGTAACAGATGCTGCTGAACTCGAAGAACAGAATTCCGTTAACAAAGAACGTTATTTAACCTTAATATGTTATCCAACTGTTTTTATTTAAGTCAGATTGATACCTCTTGGGTGCGGTGTTATTTGTCTCCCACCTTGGTCGTTCTAAAACGGGAGTGTCAATTAGTTTCCACATTACGTAATCATCAAATGAAGATTTGAAACCTGGGAATCCGCTTTCCTAGTGCAATCATTTTGTATACGAAGGTGTGAACGGCACTCCTTTATAGAAGGCCCATCCCGTTGAGTGTTTATTCGTTTATATTTATGCTATGAATATGATGTTATTGTCAGGTATAAAAACTAAAAGACGCTATTCGTTGTTACTAATAGATTCTGAATTATTTCTATCCCCAGGTTGTGTTAGTGGAATCCTTGCCGATAATGCGTCCTACTCGATCTACTCTGAGAAGAAAGGTATAGCCGGTGGGGTTGTCATTATTTCTGGGAGATCGCTGCTCTGCACACACGTATACCACGCTTAGCTATTGATCAGTACGAGAATACAAGACAGCCAGTTGATCACAGAGAGCCTACCGAGTCGCAGTAATCTACTCTCAGTGAGCAAGACCACGAACTGGAAGTGTTCCTCAAGTTTCTGACGTTCAGTCGCTTCAGGCCACGGGGATTCTCGGCTCTTACACACTTGTTAAAATTCCCGGGAACTTCTCTCCAATTTTCGTTGAACGTGGATCTCCAGGAGGCACTCCAATGGCGTGAAACGGAAACTTAATCGTCAACAAATCGCACATTCATCGATTAAAAGACGGGGAAAACACCATTCGAAATAGATTAAAGGCATATCAAAGTTTTCCCATGTGAGGTTTTGCGTTTTCAGACAACAAAAACTATTTGTGAATGTGACCCCTATAGGAGCCACTCCAATATGGCAAACGTGAGCGACATTTTTCGAAACGACTCTTCCCTGAATGGAAATCTTTCAGTTCCCATGTATTACACGACATCATACAGGATTGTTGGTTTATTTTTCGCCTCTGTCATATTCATTGTTGGTTTGCTGGGAAATATTTTGGTGGTGATAGTGGTCGTCCGTACGCGCACTATGCACACTCCAACAAACTGTTACCTGTTGAGTTTGGCAGTAGCTGATTGTATAGTTCTTCTGTCGGCCACATTGCCATCAATTCCTGAATATTTCATTCAAATAGATCGATGGGTGTATGGGGACCTCATGTGTCCGATATTAGTGTTTTTGCAATATTTGGGATCTTCTGCCTCGGCTTTATCTATAACGGCATTTACAGTGGAACGTTACATAGCAATATGTCACCCTATGAAAGCTCAGACAATGTGCACAGTTCGTAGAGCAAAACGAATAATAGCTGTGTTGTGGTTGTTTGCTGTTACTTATTGCTCACCTTGGCTGGCACTTATCTCAATACAATACGCAAAATCGACAGACGGGATTTACCCGCGATGTCTCTTCCGTAAAAGTCGCAGTTCATACGTTGGTTATTATATGTCAGATTTACTTGTATTTTATGTGATCCCCTTACTCATTACGACAGTTCTTTACGGACTAATTGCAAGGATACTTCTCTCAAGTACAATCCCCAAAACACCCGGGGGCGGGGCCAATGGAAATAAGTCAGGGAATAAAAAGCTCACATCGTCCAGAAACCAGGTGAGTGAACTGTACATAAATTATCAACCTTATATTCAGGAATGTTATCTAATACCTTTAAGAAAATTAACTTTTTATGAATAAAAAATTCGGGATCGTTATGCCATAAACCTCTGTAGCTCAGTCGGTATGAGCGCTGGCCCTTCTAGCAAAAAACCCGAGTTCGACATGATTTCGAATCTCGTTGGAGGCCAGCCAATTGTTTTTTCTCTACAATCAAAGTATATATTTATTAGACTTATATAAAATAATTGGATTGTGAGTATAGTTATAAACAGTCTTTTATTGTTTTTATATCAACGCTTTATTAATCATTTGTTCGTTTGGAACACCAACACTTGTGTTTATTACCAATGTTATGAATTTATAATAATTTACAGCGGTACGCTCAGAATTCAGAAAATAAAAAAAATGATAAACACATTATATGTGATTTGAATAAATGTGGGTTGTAATTAATTGTATAATTTACTCAGCGGTGCAAGCGTGTATGTGGGCGGAACATAATCTTGCGAACTTTCGTGATTCGTAAAGCGTCTGGTCTATACAATATACATGTACGAGGTGATTGTTTCCATAAGTGTACAATTTGGAGAACTGCACCATGAGTTTATATAAAATAACTGACTTATTCTATATATTCCTTTCACGCACCCATGCGAGCGTTTCCGGATTTTACAAAATTACAAAAAATGTAATTCCGAATTGTTTTCTCTGTAGTAAGTTTTTTTTTAAATCACCGAAGTACTAGTCGCCATACCAAATGTGAACGTGCTTCAAACCAAATATTATCATGAGAGTATTGGTCTGTGGTTACCAGTTGTGGATTAAGCCCCCCCCCCCTTCAGGGGCAAAAAACGGAGAACGAAGAAAAACAATAACTTACATCACAAAAATTAAAAATCTAGCTCGATGAATGGAATTGAAACAATGTACTTATAATGTCTGGAGTTGTGTGTGATGCTTTTGCTGTATATGACTGGATAACAAGATATCCCTTCCTAAAATAGGCTTAGTATAGCAATATTTTACACTCTTAATTGTGGTGCAGACATAGGGTCACTGCTAACGAGATATTAAAAAACCTTCTAAAACATCATCGATATATAACGGCAAATTCAAAACTCGTGATGAAGTACATCTATATGATTTTGGTTTGATAGTTTCAACAGTTTGGAAACTTTGACAAGACACTTTCGCACCACAGACGTGTCATGCTGCTTATTAAGGCAACAATACAAAATGATCTTATCAACGTTCTCGTTCAGAATATCTTGCAAAATGAGCTTAGATTGCCGCTCTGCCTTTCCTTATTCCCAGAGCTTCCAGGGCCAAAACGGACCCTGGACCCTCGCCCCTTTGTTATGCCTACCACAAAAATACATTTTTTGGCTTTTAAACTTTAGGCTACATTTTGTTATAGTTTTTTTTTCTCCAAAATTAACGTCAGTACCGCGTTTTTTTGCACGAGATTCAGTAGTAATGCTTTATTCAATAGAGTTGTATTGTTCTCTAATACCCTGAAAACATCCCAATATTACATCGATATAAAATTATAATACTTTGGTCGTAATTATTTAAATAAATGCTAGAACATTATGATGTACTAATGTAGAATTTATTAACACCCTTGTCCTATAGGAGTGACTGACGCGTCACTTACACTTTTAGACAACAAAATATTTGTGTGACAATTCTGGTTCTTGTTTTTTTCTCCTTTAAACCTGTACAAATTCAGATCGAGCATAATTGTTCAAACTGACGGAATAAATTCTATTGCCAAAATTGGCTGAGAATGCCCCTACGGGCTTCCTCTTTCTCGAGGCTTCTGAGGCCTTCGCAGCCCCTGGACCCTCGCATTTTAAGACACTATGGTCTCCCCATCCCCTCCTTTACAAAATCCTGTATCCGCCTCTGGTTGCTCAACATTATTAATATACAATTGTATTTTATCTTTTTTTTCTTATTGATATTTTGGCGTTCTTTCGGTTCTTCAGCAAATCATTTAACGCAAATCATAATGCTCAACAATATTAATATACCATCCTTTTTTTTTGTTTTTTGTCTTATTGATTATTTTTGGCGTTCTTTCAGCTCTTCAGCAAATCATTTAACCCCAAATCTCCTCTATCCGATATGTGCTAAGTGAGTAACGGTATCTTGTTTTCACCTCAACTTTTTCATTAGTGCTGCCGAGATTCGGAAACCGCGGGTTTTTTCTTCCCCACAAGTCAATGACTATCATCACGCACTTAAATAGAAAGCTTGGTAATAAGTGTATGATGTTTTAAACAAAAGAAATGGAACAGATTAAGCCGAATCTGAGTTTTAACTGTTTTCGACTCAACTAGCCTATAGTAAAATTTCTAAAAAGGCAGCAGATTGCTATTCTTTTGATCAAAATTATTTTACAAGTGTTATAACGGATTAATATACAAAAAATATATATATTTAAATGTATATTTTAATTACGTACTTTGCCAGTTCAGATTGCCTGTTATGCACACTCATATGCTATACGGTTATTTTGGACACTGCAAAATTCTCCCTTGTTTCAGGTATATACTGTACAATGAATAATTTTTGTGTCTTTTAGAAAGTGAAGATTAACAGTAGTTTCGTTATTGTGGGTGGCTGATAGGTCTAACTGGCCTGCATTTACTGCTGGCGATTCGGCGCCTTACTCTGAGGGTCATGGGTTCGATTCCCAGACGGGTTTCAACCTGCAATATTTTCTGAACTGGAATCGGTTCAAAATAAGAAAGTGTTATCCCAACATAACGAAAATACTGTTAATCTTCACTTTCTAAAAGACACAAAAAATATTCATTGCTTTCAGCTTTGGGAGCTGTGT
>JAQQZZ010010794.1:0-11582 GCA_030265115.1 Mopalia vespertina | reverse complement strand
GTGTTGGTATGATTTGTGACATTATTTCTGATTGATTTTTAACATTTTGGTGCTTCCATGTTCAGTAAATAAGTTTGTAAAAAATAAATTCATTTTGTATTATTTCTATATATATGATAATGGCAAGCAAATTTTTCTCTCTTCATTCATTCAAAATATACATGTACATAATGACACTTCTAAGGCTTTCAACAGAAAGTAATTGAGTACATCTCAAAAGATTTACAAAACAACTGTATTTTTAAATGTTATTGCCTATACAGTTTATTGCTGATATTTTATATTTTGGTCCTATACATATGATATAACCTTTACAGTGTACAAAACCTTTATGTTCTGAATCTGTTTAATCACTATTTACAACTGTTATTTACAGTCTATTATAAAACTCAGTCATGCATGATGGCCTTTCAAATTACTCACACATAATAAACATTCTTTATCAGCTGACTCATTTATATATATCACAAAGAACATATAAAGTATCTAAGTATCGAATTTAATGACACCAGTATAAAGTGGCCTGTTGAGGATAGTTTGTGGTGTCTTGGTCAGTTATCCTCCACACTTTCTTGTTGCACTATAACAGATGTAGATCTATGTCCTGTGTAAGCTTATAATATATCTTGTCATCATAGTGTTAGCCAGCCACCCGATTTCTTGTCAGTGAGACGGGCAGCTTTCGACTGAGCAAATGAGATGGTAGCTTGGATTGAGACAGAAATAATAATGTATTGCATTTAAACACTTACATGTATGAGTGAGATGGGAAGTTTCTTGCCAAGAAAAATGACATCAGCTCATGAAGTAAGCTTATCTCAAAGAAAAACCTATTTTTAATGATCAAAATGGGCAAATGATCGCCAATGGGCTAAAGCAAAATAGCAAGTAAACCACTGGCACCATCTGGTGTCTGTGCATGGTATGCTTCCATATCTAAAGCGAGGCTCACAACAAAACACAAATCTACCTTTGTTTTTAAAACTGCCAAGACTTTGCCTGTGATCATAAATTTGTTTTAAAAACATAATGAGAAATGAAAAAAGGTCCCCGAAAAGTTTTAATGTAGTTTCAGTGATCCACAATGTCAAAAATACCAACAAAAGGCAAGGTAGAATAACAGGAAATCTGCGAAGTCTATCGAAACAACAACAGCAATTATAACCATTCAAAAGTTTGGAATATGATTTATGAATAATTTTTGGAAATCTTGGCTGCTCAAGATGACAATTACAATTATATTTTTCATTTTGGTGGTTGATTTATTCAAATAAATTTCGAATTGATTTATCGCTACCAGAAAAATTGATGGTTTAAATTTTAAGGAAAGGAACTACATAAGTAAACCGTTATACAAGACATATTACATAGTTGTACAGTATGCCTTTTTATACAGGTTTTTCTTGAAATGTTTTGAAAGATAAATTGCATAAATAGATTAGCATAATCATGGTAGAATTTGTCTCTGGGAATCTATTAATCTGGAGATTCCAGGGCCTAGGTGGCACCTCGGCCCAGCCATCATGTGCTATGTCAGTATTTCAAATGTGAGACACCTTACATGTATCTTGCCATTGTAGCCAACACAGTGTTTATCATTTACATTTTTGTTTTGTTCCTAAAATTGATAAATGGTTGAGAGGGCACACTGGCAGCTGCCTGAAATAAAAGATGAAACCTCAGGCAAACAAATACAAAAAATCAACAGAAATAGTTTATTAAGACATGAACACATTATTTTGATGTTACAAGCTTTGTTAATTTTAATATATTACATGTGCTTCAGGGACAAATTCAAATCGTATTAACCTGACATTGTAATTAAAAATTGTGTAACATATTATACATCAAAACATGATGAGAAATGTTACTTTGCTTAAATGAGACTGTAACATGTAAGCTTAGACTACAAACTGTAAGAAGTTAGGTCTATAAATGAGCTTATTATTGGAAGCTTATATTTGTTATGGTAACAGGCTATATATATATTTATCATGGATGGGAAGATGGGAATCTGATCGCCAGAGCGTTTACACACAAGTTAATCTTAAGTCTCCAATCTCTATAATGTTAGGATAGAAAATATATATGTATATATCCCGATGGAGGCAACCAAATTAACTTTCTGAAGTTTGTACTTTTGTTCAGTGATTACATGTTGATTAACAGTTGTAATGTATGGGATCAGGGTGATTGTACATAATGGAGTTTAAGCTTATTGTCTGTGTGAATTAGTCACTCTGTCCTAGTCACTGAGAGTGATACCTTGAAGAGCAGGCAAATAAGTATTTCACGATGAATGAGTTAAGCTGCAGTGAAACTCAATTTTTTTTTTGTTCAAAATATTGTCAATGGAATAAGCAAATTCCTCTGATATTGCTAGTTTCTGATACCTTCTATTAAGTTTCCGGCCATCTGTGCACCCTTGGTATAGTACAGAAGCTCACTGGTGATTGTAACTTCTGGTTCTCCACCAAAATAGAGGTGATAAGAGGCTTAATTCAGACTGGCTGGACTGCAGTTTTCACTCCTATATTCATCTGAATACATTTGTACCTTTTACTTAAATCTTACAGACATATAAATTTATATATATACATACAAGTGTGTATCAAACATATTAAAATTCTTTCTAAGTTTAATACGTAAAATAAAAGGCAAAATAAAACCCAATAAAAGAAAAACAAGTACAACTTTTACCGTATTACATAATATACAAAATAATTACAAAATATTAAAGTGAAACTGTATATAATATAACAAAATATTGATGGATTTACAATGGTATGCAGCAGTGATTTGTTGAAAATGTGATAAGCCTTCATTTATTTACATTGAAAGTCAAGCAGGTCATTCAAAATAAAACAAGTTGTATAGTCCAACATTTCTGCTGTGGGCAATAATACACTAATCTTTTATTTGTTCACCTGTTCCTTTTGTTAAAACATGTACATTGTAGTGGAGTATTTTGTATAGAGTAGGGTTGGTTGGTTTTGGCTGTGAATCTATAACCTCTGCTCTCAGTCAGTCTCAGTAACTAAACAAACACACATGCTTTCAATTAACTTAATCTTCCTTTATACTATGCCCACTTGTTTCTCTTCTTATGTTCAGGTAAAACTCTCAATCTAAGTACAGATGAATATGTATACATGTAATCTATGCTGGGCTAACGGCTAACTCTACAGTAAGATGTGTATCTTTAGCCAGCCTTATCCAAGGTTGTTTTTAACTGTTAGATGCTTGTATTTCCCCTCTAAGAGTGGATCGAGAGAAAAAAATTTGACCACAAAATTTTCCAAATTAAATATTTCTAAGGAGAAAAAAAGTATTTTATTTAAGTTCTTGTCTTCATTCCATAAGGTTTAGCAGCTCATGTGTGCAATTAATCAACAGTGTGCAATGCCCCAAGCCCCCTCAATGGCAACCCTTTTAGGGCAACAAGAAATCAATCTGTTGTGTTTGATTTTGCGTCATGAGATTGTCCTATTTTGTCCTTATTGGGTGCTGGTGGCAGGAAGGATGGTTTCCTTCACACACCAGGCCAGCAGCGAAACGGGTGAGATGACCTAAGTCCTTATGTATGGCATTAAATCAAACAACACTTTAGCTTCACATACAATTACAGTAAAATAAATGACATTTTAATGTTAAGCAAGAAAGCAATCCTATGCCAGACACATGAGGCTGATGTAAAAATCAGTTGTAAAACAAAAAGAAAAGTTGTGGTTGATACATTTTACAATCTGACTGGGATCCACATTGAAGGTACCCAGGATGCCCGAGACAGTTTTGAAATGATCTGTTTGTGATTGTACTGACCTGTCAGAATTTATTATAAATCTGTTGTAGTAAAAGCTTTCACTTTTAACCTGACATTTAGACACATTTGGCAGCTGTTGGATGACCTAAAGATAATGACTATACTAAAGTGGCTGGACTAAAGTATGGTCTGGTTTATGTCTGCTGTGGCAGTTATAAATGTACCCTAATAATAAAGTACTTTCTATGTTATAGATGTGTCAAACAGTCATACATATGTCAGTGGGTCAGACAAAATGTACCTGCCTTTAGTGACTGACAATGGATATGTTGAGACATGTGTAATGATGTACACATGGTAGTATGGTACTATACAATATAATTCATAGCCAGACTGCATTTATTCCTACTCCGCTTTAAAAGGCTAAAATAAGACGTCACTAAGTACATTTAAACTGTTAACCATATTTTCTACTTTGTTAGCTAAACAAAGTATAAAAATAAGTAGAGAATACTTTAAGTATGTAGATCCATGGAGCTATAAAGAGAAGGAGGCACAACTGACCCACATCAAAGTGCCCTATGATCGATTCTGACAAAGCTGGACTTGAGGGATTAGTATTGGAAGTGTGAAGGCTTAATCTGCTCTTCGGGAAAGTCCAAGGAATCTCGGAATCATCAGCCGTGACGAAATATGAAGCTCAACTTTGGATTGTGTATTCCTAACAAACAAACAAACAAACAAACAAATCAAATAGTCCTAAATGAGTCATGAATTGTGTATTTGAACTGACTGTTGATTAACAACAAACCGCTCTGCAGGGGATTAATTAGCTACCATCAAGTGTGGAACATAATAGCCACTTATATACAGCCAGTTGATAAAAACGCAAAAGTAGGTCGTACAAAAGATTAAATTGCGACTTCACGAAGAACCGTTCACAAAATGGACTACTTACTGTAAAATGGTCATGATCTCGTCTACAATACAAATTACAAACTAAATTTCGATGACCCATGTTTGGCGGAAATTTATCGTTTATGACTTGCAGATTGAGAATTTTCCACTTTTGACAAAATTCCCCATATATTTTAAATGGGTAGTTTTTCAAATATTGAGGGCGATTTTACTGTCAAACCAGTAATCGTTCACACGTGGCAATTGTATTTTCATTTTCTTCATACTTCCAGGAACATGTATAGAAATTTTCATCAACATTGGCGGAAATTACCAAAAAACACAAAACAAAATAATTTGTTGAAATTGACACCTCATGTTTGAAGTACACTATATGTGGTATCGGTTATTGAAAAGTTATCGGACCTGGTCAGTAGCATGGCGGAAGACACAACATTATTTTAGTCTAGACTGTATCAGATATCATATGCTATGCTGTATGGCATATCTTTATTTTTCACTCATAGGAGTAGAAATCTTTATAAAAAACAGATATGAAATAAAGTGACATGCATTTTTAAATATAGTCCGTTATTTAATACATGCAACAAACCCTAAATACTTTAAGTATCACTACATGTATATTTCTGAAATTGTCTGAAAACAGTATGTTAATTATGAACTACCTGTATGCATAAACACAGTGTCATTTATTGTCACAATTGCAATGAAAAATATTGTCATTTCTATAGTTTGTATGACTTACTGGCTTGGTGAATGCAGACTACACACCACACTTGATTATTCCTCAGAAATAATGTGAACACACACTTATTAACTTAACAATTGAATTTTGTTCATTAACATGTCAAACTTGCGATAAAAAATAGCCCATGATCTGTAGCAATATTTACAGCCTGTTAAATAAAGTTATAAGTCCAGACACATGTAATTTCATTTTACAGACGGATAGTTATTTTTTTCATGTCAGATGGTCTGTCTAATAGTTATGCTAGTGTGATCCTTTATCCAGGTGTTGTTTGTCTTTAAGTATGTGCACAAAATCTAACAAAAGCATACATTTTGTTCTGTATAGTGTCGACAATTATATTTTAGCGTTGATCTATCAAGATCTGTTGATCTTATTTTCTGGGTTTTCAACTCCATAGCTTAGCACACCTGCTGTAGAATTTGACTGATGTTTCGGACAGACAGTAAATGTGGACATAAGTACAAGTTAGTACACTGATGTGGGTTAGACATTAACAGAGGCCATGGTTTGTCTTTAATAGAGGCTGTTTTCTATCAGTATATTGGCATGTAAAATACTGACTGAATGACAGGAATTGACACATTCCACTTTGTCCACCTGCAACTAAATGAGTATTATTGACAGGTATATTAATTAAGTGATACAATGATAACCTGTGCAGAGTGCCCATCAATATGATTGCAGGCTGGGTGGCTGTAGTGAGACTTCTATACACTCTCATTCATTAGTCCTCCTAATGACTATAGAGATTATATGGTCTTTATATGGATTTTCTATATTTACAAACAACACATGTACTCGTATGAAACATACTGTTGCGGAATTCATAGAAATTGAAAATTTGAATGAATTAAATCAACAACCATTCAGTGATCTGTCATTCACAAAATGAAACAAGAACTGTTACTTGTCATATTATCACTACATTTGAACGAAGTCATGCTCTAACCTTATTTTAATTTGTACTATCAGTATCGGCATATAATCTGCCGCCTACATGTACAGTATAGTTTTCATATAATCATAATATATCTCTGCAATTTTGCATACAAGTATAAAAACAAATTCAAATTTATAAATATAAATATTTCTATCATGAACTCAGAGTTGACATGCAAGCCGGGTCCCATGTCCCTCAGTTTGATGATTGCAGTAACATTGTCATCATGTACATGTAGTCTGTATGAGCTCCATTGATTCCCATTGTGAAATGAATAAATAATGAGATTTCACCTGACCCCTAGTTACAATGTTTATTTTAGTCCGATTTTGCTCCCCAATGAATGCATTATGACATGCCATCTCCTAAAAGTAGCGTGTGTATTACATTTTCACTATCTAACTCATTCTTCCTGGTTATTCAAGTGTTATGTCATTCATTGTACATGTATCTGTAGCATGAAATGTCAAATTATATACATGTATCATTGGTCCAAAATTATAATAAATGTTTAACACAAATTTTAAATGTCAATCAACCATCTTTATTTATTCATGCTGGAAAATGAATTCTTGATGAACATTAAAATGGCTGACAACTACAACAGTTTATTGATTTTTGTTAAATAATTATATAGTTTGCCCCTGTTGGTTGAGCCAGATTTGAATTGTGTGGTCAGTGTGGAGGTTATTCAGGAAATGCATAAACGTGTACACCCACTCCATGTCATGTGCCACTGTGCCAGTAACCTACATGAACCTGTATATGCAATATATCTGCTTCTATGTATTCAACCTGCTTCAATATTGATCCTTATTTGGTCTTTTTTTGTTCTGAAGTGACTGCTTTTTCACCTGTAAGCTGTACAATATTGCTAATCAATTTTTCTACAGTACACATTTTTCATGCTTGTGCTTTTTATCGAGGTCTTACACACCTACAAATGATCAAGTACAATGTCAAATACTGTACTATGTAGATAAAATGACGTTCAGACCAATGTGCTGTGTATAAATCAGATCAGAGGTACTTTCAAAGTTGGAAGTTAAATGCTATCCACAAACAAGCCTTATGTTATTAGTTCAACAAGCTTTTAACTTCTTCTAAAAGTTTTAACATCTGAAATAAATTGCAATCCATAATTTTAATTTAATCAGAATTATACAGGTAAATTTATGCACATTGTACAAAGTATAGATAGTAGTGGAGAGTATTATTGTTTTTTTGTTTTATTTTGTAAATAAAAATGTGCTCCCGAAATGGCCTGAATGGAATAGATTGTTACAGCATTTCTGACATGATGATGTGATGTATACAGAAGAACAACCACACACGAGGACTAAAACTTTTCTTACTGTTCTGTCGTGTGACATTCAGCGTTCTATCTTAAAAATAACATAAAATAGCATTAGCAGAATAAAGGCATCTACAATCTAGTAAAAAAACATGAGGTGAAATATATTCTTTTGTTTGTTCCAGCTGACCTTCCTCCACACCTTCACGGGCGTGTTCATTTTGGAGACAATATAGATGACGAGTGGTTTATAGTTTATCTACTCTTACAGCTCACCAAACAGTTTCCTACTCTTATCGTTAGGTAAGTGGACGGCAAACATGTGACAGTGTTACTATGGTTACATTTTATTATCCCATACAAAGTTCTGGAATTCTGTCAGATTTATATTTATGTATCAATTGAGAAAAGAATTGAAATTGTGTTTTTTATTATTTATTTATTATCAATTTGAACAAGATCACCTTGACCTAGTTATAAATCTTAAGAATAATTTAATCATGTACTTTAGTTTAGGTACATAATTTTGTAATATGAAAGTTTTTGTTGATACTGTAAATCACCTAAAATTTCGTTTATGAACAATGCCTACATTTTGCTAGTTGTGACAATATTACAGCATGTAAACAGACAAATTTGTGCTTTCTGAGACATTTTGATTCTTTCTAACTGGGAAATCAATCGTCTGACTCTCAGACACAATTTCTAAGCCTTTAAAATAGCTTCCAAAGTAGCAATTTTATGGACGAATTTTTAGGGGATTTAAAGTACTCTCTCAGGCCAACAGATTTTAAAATAAAACTTAAACATTATTGAGTGGTTATTTATATATCTACTGGTTCACTTGACCAGGTAGTTTTCAAATTGACATGTGATAAGAACACAAAAGTATAGATATTTTTTAATAAAATTTATTTTAAAACACAGACAAACTATTGGCGGGAAAAGCCCTGTAGGCTTCATGCACTAGCGAAACAACAATCAACCAGGCAAACTATCAACATAAGATTGGCTTTAATAGAAGCAGAGACTGTTAAATTATATAAAAGCTGTGTTTGGTGATATTTCTTTGAAACTTACAGTTTGTATCAGCCATAGTTCCTAGATTTGTTTTAACAGGACTAAAGGTTTCACTGGGTTACTTATAATAAGAGTTGACTGTTTCAGAGGAACACTAACAATGTGACAAGTTAAAAAAAAACCCAAAAAAAAACAGGAACAAAATTCGTTCTCATATTTTAAAACAAGGGTCGATCAGAATCCAGAAAAACGAACCTTTTCCAGAACATCTGTATGATACATAAAAAGGTGTATCACCTCAACATGTTAAAGATGGTACATCAACGTTTACCAATTTTTTAAACATATATATCAATTTTTTTTTTTTAAAACAACACAAAACTTCTTAAAAATACAACTGCATTTGTACCAAGATTTACCGACAAAATTTTTTAAAATCAGTTTCAAAATAATTACAAGCCTGTACTACTAAAATGCATATTGATAATAGAAGTCCCCATTTGGCCAGTTCTTCCCAACAACATAGGCTTGCCTGCACATTGTTGACCTTGATTGACCATACACATTACATTGTACATGTAGGTAAATGCTGGGGCTTAGAGATCATGGTCAGTGATCACATGGCTGACCTGAATCTACATGTACATATAGGTCAGGGTCAAATAAAGGTCAAGCCAATGACCATCTACATGTAATACTAGTCCTGAATTACACGTGATCTAAACACGCCAGTTAGCTAATACAACCCCATACTGTGCCATCATGTCTAATGTAAGGACACGCATTTAACTTGTATGTAAGTCTTGTTGTTGTGGCCACATCATAGAACAAGTCATTAGAGGTTATATGACAAACACATGTATATTATTCTCTTGTTGTTTTTATCCCACTGTGCATATAAGTTATTCGAGGTTAGATGATGAACATCCCCCTATCAAACATAGGCTATCAGACTTCTGGGTCCAGATGCTTCAAAGACCATCATAAACACCAGATTAAATTCCATAGCATTAGAGAAATATACCATCAGATTAAATTTAATACCCCTTCAAGGTCGCATGGATTTTTGTTCTTACTGGTGTATCACCCACGCAGTAAGGGACAAATTCAGTGCAGTTTTTCTGAAGCTTATTGAAACACTTACTATTAAATAAGTTGTCCATTGGCATCTAGATAACTAAGCTTTGGAACCAGGTACAGAATATTTGAGTGGTGGTGTTGTGGAGCAGCCAATCACTTTATACTGTGATCTATAAGTTCTGTACCTTTTGTTTGTTTGATTTGGGTTTAACGTTGTACTCAAGGGTATTTCACTTAGTCTTATATGACGACGGATTGTCCACTTCACACTGTAAAAACAACTCCTGCAATTGCCGGAGCCACATCATATCGCTCATTCATATACCTGATGGTGGACAGGCAGACTTAATCCCGTGAACGGTACATTGATTTGTTTGTTTGCTTGATTGGTGTTTAACGCATACTCAAGGGTATTTCACTTATATGAAGACAAATTGTCCACTTCACACTGCTCCTTGCCTTATTTTCGGTGGAAAACCAGAGAGAAACCTCATAAAAAACACCCCTGCGATTGCCGGAGCCACATCGTGTGACCCGAGGGTCGACAGGCGGACTCGATCCTGTGAACGAGGTAAATCGAAGTAGCCAAGTAGGCAAGCCCTGATGTGTAAAAACCACCCCTGCGATTGCCGGAGCCACATCGTGTGACTCATTCATATACCTGTCGATGGTCGACAGACGGATTCGATCCTGTTAACGGTAAATTAGAGTAGGATTAGTAAGCGCACACGCCACCCCTACGCCACGGCCGCGGACCTACATACAATGAAGCAAAGCAAGCAATCAAACCTATAGGAATCTTCATTTTTTGCATTTTTTTTTTAATTTCCTTTAATCGTTAATGTGTTATTCGATGTCCAATGATAACCTAATAATGCAGAACCTAAATATCCAGCTTGGCCGGCTACACCTAGGCTAGTACATGCATAAAATACGGGTTTTAGTCGACGAAAATGACAACCACATACGGCTTCTTTTGAAATTAAGTTGAGTCAGCATATTATTATCATTGGCAGAAATGTGAGTTTGATCACATTGCGTAAATCATCAACCCAATCATGTTAGGTAATAAATGTATTTGACAAGCATGCAAAACTTATGTTCAGAATTTAGTGTTTAAACCAGCAAGTAGGTTAAATATTTTTTATAAAGAAGAATATACGTATATCAGAAAAGTCAAATAATTAAAAAATCTTTAGTGAGTCGTGAATGACGTGTATGGTCACATTATTGAGTTGACAACTGATCTTGATAAGGCATTTACATGTAGTTAAGTTTGTTCTTAACTAGGTTATGTCAGATGTGCACTATTCTAATGTTAACAGGTGAAAGTGTTTCAGACAAAACAGTCACAGAAGCCGCTTCAATAGCAAGATATGCTTACAAACACTTGGCATGGTGCAGAATATTGCGTGCTTGAACACAGTGGGCTAAGTTACGAAGCAATTCTCGATAACCAGTCGAGTGTATGCTATCCTTTATCAGAGAGAGCCACGACACAATGCAGACACTCCCCAGTTGAATAGAGTTGAATATGCAGGACTATACACCGACGTTTAGAACACTTCTTCAAAAGATGTGATTTGCCTTGAGCGTTAGTCGGAATCAAATTGATATTTAGAGGCCATGTAAAAAAAACTATGATCGGCCACAATTCGTGGGTCCAGCTTGATTTTCTCGCAAAGTCCATATGGCAGAGGCGGGCGGCCGTTGTAAGTTTGCATGCTTACTGTTCCAATTAGCTACTGAGTTAGAAGGCTTCAAATCGTGTAATTGCCCTACAGCGACATCTCAAGTAGCAGGATGCATTGTGGGA
>JAQQZZ010010782.1:4996-25366 GCA_030265115.1 Mopalia vespertina | reverse complement strand
CAATATTTGGGGCGATGTTTGCCACAGATCAGCAAATTAAAGAAGTGCAAAACAACATGGTCCGGTTATATCTTAGAGTCAATGTCTCGACGTAGGAAAAAGAATCGATTATATTATAGAATATGCTGACAGTTTTACACCACATGCAGTTTCATGCCATAGTGATAATCTACGGACGTCACACTATAACACGGGCATGCGAAAAAACTATCCACGGATAGTTTTATAAATTTCCAATTTCATTATCCTTGTCGTGTAAAAGTGGTGCACATTTTTTAAATAAATTTTAAAAATAAGTCACAAAACGCTCGTTCTCGTTGCTTTCTGTTTGATTAAACAGAATCGAATTGTTCGCTTAAAAAGTACACAGATAAATTGCTTTGACGACAGCCGGGAAACAATTACTCACGAATGAATACATTTTCAGATAAGAAATTGAAACAGATGTTACTATATTATTCTATTTCAAAAGGCTATACAAAAGATATACCGCTTAATTCGACCAAAGCTTGTATAGCACATAATTGCTGCAGAAGTGTCTAATGTATCTATGTCTAACACTACAATCATAATAACTTTGATATGAGGAGTTTATTGTTAAGGTGGAATCCAATATGGAGTTTTATTGGACGAATCCATGTTGGGTGCCGAGTCCGTGTTGGGCGAGATACCGCATGCATCGGGTCTGATATGGACGTAACCGTAATTCGGCGAGTACAATAAAATTAGACATTGAATTCTACATTATGTAACACATAAACTTCCAGCCCTCTGCTAAAGGGTAGTTTGTTTGAAATGTAGCAAAGATCTCGCTGTTTAGCTCTGGAGGAATATTAACTTTTCAACAGTATCAAAACATTTCACGTTGTATAGTTGTGCTAGTCTCAATTGTTGTTGGAATACACCGCCGTCATATAGAAGAGAAATACATTTAAGCACAGCCAAAAAACGCCAATTAGTCAACATTTTCTACTATATATGCCAGGAATATCTGCGATTTTTAAAACTATCAAGATACGAAGGCTTTACACTTTTCGAAAAGAGTGGTTAGCGTCCTCTGTTACATTTTATTCTTCATACAAACCGTTTTATCTTTGTATTTTATGTTCCTGACAATTAACATGTGCTTTAGGCTATGATTTCTATCTTTTATAATGTTGAAATAAGTGCTTAAAAGACCAAACAACTGTTGTTACCTACCCATAACACATGTGGTTTTTTTTACGTTTCTCCGCATTGTAGATAGCATTGCTGCACAATAGTTACATATGGTGCATCCGAACTGCTTTGTAAGGGACATACCGACAAAAACTAGATTCGCCATTTTGTCCAATTTCCAAACGTTGTTTGGATTTAAAAACATACCACGATTCCTACCATTCAAATGGTGTCGGAGAAAATGATTCGTCAACAGCGCAGTAAGTGTTACCAACGTGTTAGTACGACAGTAAATGCTTAACATGTATAAGTTATTACAAAAGTAAATACATATTTTTAAAAAATCTTTTTCCTGCTTAAGGTGGTCATTGTGGCTCTTTTTCAGCTCAATTTGCCTGGTCTCTAGGCACACCAAGCTGCAACGCGAGGCTTGTACATTGTTTGTGATCAAATTGAGGCAGATCTTTGTAACGTTATATATTGCAGTTGTGTAGAGAAAGACGATTTTGTTTGCCTACATCAGGATTCGAACTCGCTTCTCTGGCTAACAGGGCCTGCGCTTTAACCGACTGCCGCTACATATGCTCGTGGTAGGATAACCACGGATGTTCATCCACCTGAAGGCAATTCCAAAAAAACATTGTATTTTACGCGCGGTACTAAACGATATTATCCACACCAGTATTAATCCAAGGAGTACAGACACCATTGAGCTAAAACAAAAAGGAGGGGCGCAAGGGGCGGAGGTGGAGGGGATAACATACACGACTCGCGATGGTTCCCCTGGACGTTCCTCAATTTGCTTAAGATACCAATGCCAATCAGCCAATGCCAAGTTGATCAGGACATGTTTGATCAAGTTGGCTGGCGATACCTTCATCGGGTTTCTGAAATAGATCTGTCTGTATCACATGAAATGTTGTAATTCAAATGTTTAACGGTGGAATTATGTGAAGCCTTGTGTCATATTAAAACTTAGTAGGGGCTTACAAGAACGAGATTTGGTGGGACATGCCCGGGCCTCATTCAGTTTGGAACCGTCCTTCGATGATGAGTGTTCAACGAACAGGACAGAATGCTTTTTCCACCTTCATCTTACGATTGAAAGACACTTAAATATTTGTGTTGTTCGTATGATGTATGGTGGACTTTATGCGTCATATTTTATTATATTTCTGGCAGGTAAAAAAAGGTCTTTGTTCAATTGGGGTTTTACGTTTGACGGCATGTCAGCCCAATATGCGAAGGACGTCACCTTCGACGTCAGTCGCAACACACAACGATAAATCGAGACAATCACTGGACACAAAAAAAAAAAAAAAAACAGATTGCCTTCGTGTTTCCCCTTAGCTAAGAGAGCCCCAGGGCAACAGGAAGCGCTCTCCCAGCCTCCCGCCGGAGGTAAAAATAACCCAAGTGGCTACAAAATTAAACAGCACTAAACTGAAACTGTAGTTTTCTATCTGCGCGATTCACAGCAGTTATAGGAAGACTGGTGGAGGGATTCGCGGAGGTTGTCAGTTGAGACACCAACAATCTTGACCGATGTGTGTTTGCCTCGTCATGCTTGACGCTTCCTGACTGAGTACGCCATTTTAGCCGACAATACCTTTCGAAAGCCCCCTTAAGGAGCTCGCGGGAAGATTGCTTCTGCAGGGTCGCTGTGACATGCTCCACTTCAGCGTCCAATATAGCCGTTAAGCTTTGCAACATTGATTAGATGGGAAATTAGAAGATAGTCAAGGTTTCTATTTGGTTCTCTGTTGTTTGAATTAATGTTCAGCAGGTGAAGGAATTCGACAACTAAACGTACACGTGTTAAACGGAGTTCTTTTGTTTAACTGCAAACGTGTTCTACATTCACCTAAAGGGGACAACCGCAACTGTTAGCGTGGAGCGGATACATTGATTGATTTATTGATTGATCTGTGTATTACGTCACATGCAGAGGTATTTCAGCTGCGTTGTGACGTTAACATATAGTGGAATTATTTTATCTAAGATAAATTTTAATCAGTAGCACCCTTGGCAGTTAAAATCAAAATGAGAAACAAATGAACTGAAAAGGACATACATAAGTGTTACATTGAAGGCAGATTTAGTATTTTTTTTATTCTTCAAATCCGCAGCTGGTCCGCGGCCGTAGCTTAGCGTGTGCGCTTACTAATCCATCTTCGATGCACCGTTCACGGGATCGACCATCGGCCATCAAGTTCCGGCAATCGCGGGGACGGTTTTTACGACGTTTCTTCCCGGGTTTCCACTGTAATTAGAAACAGAACAGTGTAAAGTGGACATTTCGTCGTCACATAAGTGAAATACCATTGAGTACGACGTTAAACCTCAATCAAAACAAATAAGCAAACAATCAAATACACAGTACCCCCTCCCACACGGACTCCAAAGCAACACCTACATGTATGTAGCCCATATCAATTAATCAATTCATTCTTTATAAAAATGATATCGTAAAGTAGAAAAAAGGAATACACACTGAACTGATAAATTCAACACAGTAAGATAGTGTGCCTTGTTGTGAATATTTGGTTAAGCGTACCTCCAAACGTATACACTTTCTAATTCTAGTCTTCTGTACCAGCCACAGGAAATACGCAACTTATCATACCTATATGGACTGCTTTATAATTGATACTAAGGAAACACTGAATTTGTACCAGTTGTAGGATTGTAATGTATGAGAAATGGGCTTGAAAATCGAAAACGAGATAATCCCAGGAAATTCATACTGATCATGATTTTGCAACAGAAGTCATTATATGTATGTCCAATAGTGATTATTAGATAGAGGCGAGTGAAAGTAAAAGAAAGATTCATGTTCTCGTCGGAAAGTTTGTTCCAATGTGATAAAACTACTCACTGAGCATTAAGTCAATGATTTGGACATTAACTTGGTCTTTGTCAAATGTTGGTAAATTATCATTGTCGAAACGTGTCTCGCTTATTATATATAACTGTACCATACCCGTGCGAAGTCTTTGAACAATACCTTCCTATGTCAAAAAATGACACTTTGAAAAAAAGGAGTCCAAAACCTTTAATCTAGATATAAAATCATTATATCAAGTTTAAGGTTATCTTTTGGATTCTTGTTACTAAGTGGGTGGTTGGAGAGAGCTTCATGTTTCCCTGGTTCTCTCAGAGCTAAAGGGGAACAGGAAGCCGATTTGTTGTGGTATCTGTATTGCGTCCTGTTATTGTCCTGTATTTGTCCCGTCTTGTTTTTGTTTGTTGCCAGTGGTGTCGGTGGTTTCCTTCATCCATTGGGCTGGCACGTCGTCATATAAGTGAAATACCCTTGAGTGCGACGTTAAACCCCAATCAAACAAACAAACAATCTTGTTACTAAAATCTTGTCCAAGTAAATATTTGGTTAAAACAAGCTGCCAAAAATGGACATGGAAAATGCCGATACCCGAATGTGTGCACCACATCGTATTTACGGATACTGATTTAAATACAGTGGATGATATCGGCCGAACGGTATAATATATAGGCTTGATAAAAAGTCGTTTTTTATTGTTGTAGCAAGCATCAGCACATTTATCTATCCTTTATCAACAATCTTATATCTAATAATTACTTTACAACGTAGTTCGATGCATCATTATACTGTCATACATCAGAAGCGGCTAGATCTGACGTAGATTGAGCGGATTTAGTAAGACGCTGTGTTCTATAGTATTAACCAAAGACGTACAAAGCCATACTCCATCATACAGCGGTCTTCGTAATCATAAACTAGCATCAGTGTATTACTATATAACCATCTTCTCTCGGGCATTAAGACAAATCGGTCCGCAGAGTTGGTGGAAGTCATTTATCAAACCCCGGCTTACATGGCCCCTAAAACTATGAGGCTTACCATCCAGCAAAACACATCCATCTAATTGGACGGAAAGAGGTCGAGTTATTTATTTAGCAGAATAGACTCCGCGATGAAGCCTGTTGTCTTCGAGTACTTATTTCATTCAAGCAATTTGTCCATTTGCTGGCCATGAAGAAAATTTACGACGCATCTTCGGACATTCTACAAATGGCTCTCGGTGAAACGGACGAGTTAATCGGGCTAAGATTTGACTCCCTCCGAGAACATTCAGCGACTAGAAATGTTTATTATCGCCTGCCCTATTCGGTCACTTTCTCAGTTTCTCAGTGAGAATAATTACGGACTTGATGCTCTTATTTCTGTATTTAATGTCAATGCGTCCCTTATTTTACATGCTGTATGGTACATAAGTTGCTAGGCTTGGAATGTTTTGCTGGGATTAAACATTAGCTAACTATGGATCGGCCTAAATTTGTCACTTTAGATAAATGTGTCAATCAATTAGGCCTCGTTGATCTTGTATTGTAAGCTATATACACTAGATTTGTGATTATAGATTAATAATACACCGGAAACGATTCGCTCCAGTTAAATCTGTATTATAATGCAACCGAATAAACAGAATTACGAGACTAAAAATGTCTCCAAATTGTCAACGATGCCAGACAATGAAAACATTGACATATTAAATCAGTGTATGGTAAGAGGAAAATCGCGGTTATTATAAAATAATCAACTATTCATTTTATACTTTGTAAATATGTACTGATGTGAAGCAAAATTGTCTATCAACTATATTGATAATGTATGATAAAATGATAGAGAATTGCATATATTTCCGCCTTCTGTCCATAATATATCGTATACACGTTTGGCACTACACACAGAACAGCAATAGACATACACAAAATTGATTTAAACATCTGTACATTCAGAGATGGAGTGTTTGTTTTATTCCTGAAGTTATCTTTACATTGATTTATTTTCTCTCATCTTGCGCGGATTTTCTTCAATCTTCTTTTGATTAATGGGGTTTTAGATTCTGTATGAAGCAGCACTATTTAATATTTCATGTGTATGCTGCATTAGACTGAACGTGTTGAAAGCTGGGTTATCTTGAACGCAAACACCGCATCGTCATACATCTTTTATCGCAGATGGTAAACACTGTCGCAGACCGTGGGGGATTAGTCCATATTTAAGCCGCATGACGTCCAGTTTAAAAGCTTTGACTGCATGCTCCAGCGTCTGAACTTCGATTTTGGTTTACGTCTGCTTGCCAAAAGGGATGAAGATATCTTTAAGCATTATCTGTGTGACCACTCAATATGGTCATTTCCTGGCGATCTCATATTGACGTGGGTCGGCTCGAAAGGCTTACCATTTGCCTTTCAGCAAATATGTGTCGAACAATTCGGCGAAACCATAATTTACGGTCAACAGAAACGTATAGTCAGAGCTGGGGGTCAGCGAGGGTCGATGTTTGCGGACTTGGCTATTTAATTCTGACACAGACAAAATTCGGTTAAATCTTGACGAAGCACGGCCCTTGGAACTTCTTTATCTGGCCAGGGGCAGTAGGCGTTGGTATCCGCCAGAAGGACTGACGTTTGGATGATTAGACATCCCGGTAAAACTCAAGAGACAATCAAGTTATATTCGCTGATTAGTTCCTAGAAAGGAAAGCTGTTGATCGAATTGGCAAAAACCAACTTAGGCCTACATATATTGACAGACACGGTTGTTTTTTGTATCAGGTTTCATTTTTTTGTTGTTGCAAGTTTTGTCTAGAGCCTTGTTACACTTGTTCGAACAGAGAAGAGAATTTAATACTTTGACAGCCGCGTTAGTTGTCACACTGGGTTACTCTTGTAATTGGATATGCTGACGAAATGCATTGGTTCATTATTTCTTATAATGGCGACCAAATTATATTCAGTGATTTTAGTTAAAGGATTTGTGAATATCCAATTCCGCTCTTTTTTATGTCATTTCCTCTTGTAATGTAATTACAAAATCCCAATGCATTCTTAACATTGTAAGTGTCAACCCAATTATAGCCATTTTGCCGCTTTGAAATGCAACTTTGTTTTCGGTTTTGAGCGAACCCCAAAAAACGCTTCACTGATCATATGTAAACTAAAAGAGTCGTGATCTACAACAGCGTACCAAGTGTTTATTTACCGTATATGTCTTACATTGATGTCCGCTTACTTCTATGTGTACGTACGTATTTGTCTGCCTTAGTTCCTGGCCAGGAGGCCGATTTGATTTTTGGAATTTGATAGACGTTTTTAGTTAAATAAAATACCTTAGCTTACACTTTTTGGTACCCGTATGTTGTACATGTTCATATAACGAATACAGTGAATACGAGGGTCCATAAAAATAGCGCCTTTGAACGATCAAGTCTTTAGTCGTATTTGTCACTTTGGTTAATAACCGATGTCCGGGCAATCATTTTGTGTGCAACTCAATATCTGAAGCATGTAGAGGAAACAAATTGAGGGATGTCGAGCTGATCCAGCAATTATTGGCCCGGTATATGGGTCTAGCAGCTTCCGTCTCAGCATTATTTCCTTGCAATCACCAAAGTCATATTCTCTTGCGGTATACCCGTGGCGTTGTCGGCACTACACCACCATCGTACCGTCATCAGCGTTTGGTAATACTCGCCTACAAACAGCGGGGATGCGTCTGTTGAGAAATAAATCTAGCCACTTGCGACACTAATTTTTTTTATGACTACGATGTCTGGCGGCACCCCACGGGGGAGGCTGTAATAAATTGAACCTTCTTTTAATATTAACGGCTGTCCATTATCCGAATCCAATACGAAATAGGTCGCCAAAACAACGCTCTTGAAGACGTTTAATAATTAATACCGTGTGAGATTGTTGCTACCGTCAGCCAATAATTCCAACAAAGACTGATAAAATTTTAAAACATCCCTTCATCCAATTTATTACTTTCGCATACTTATCGACGCCGTGGACGTGGCTTTGTAGTTAACATGTCCGCCTACTAATCCTACTTCGATGTACTGTTCATGGTTTTGAATACGCCTCGATAATGTATATGAGTGAGTCATACGACATGGCTCCGGCAAGTGCGAGGGTGGCGTGTGTAATGGACAATCCGTCTTTTAATAAGTGGAATACTCGACGCTACACCCCAATCAAACAAGCAAACAAAAATTGACTGCTTATCAACAAAAACACGAGCGCATTGCCCTGATAAACAACTAACCTGTCAGAGATAAAAAGACAACCCTTTGGTAACTGGTGTCAATCCGAATCACTGTATCAAAGTTGCTGTGTCAAGAGAAATCTGAAGGTATGTTGTCTGGTCTCTACTGCCCAACAAGAAAGGCATCAACTGCAACTTATTTTATATAACAGAGTGAGACTTTAGTCACAACTCCGAGAAACGACCAGTTGATCGAAAGACGATGAGCTTCTAACATTGCATTACCGGGCTAGAGATAGACCTACATGGCGTGACGTCATCTAATACCGGGCTAGAGATAGACATACAACATGGCGTGACGTCATCTAATACCGGGCTAGAGATAGACCTACAACACTGCGTGACGTCATCTAATACCGGGCTAGAGATAGACCTACAACATTGCGTGACGTCATCTAATACCGGGCTAGAGATAGACCTACAACATTGCGTGACGTCATGTAATACCGGGCTAGAGATAGACCTACAACATTGCATGACGTCATATAATACCGGGCTAGAGATAGACCTACAACATTGCGTGACGTCATCTAATACCGGGCTAGAGATAGACCTACACCATTCCGTGACGTCATCTAATACCGGGTTAGAGATAGACCTACACCATTCCGTGACGTCATCTTATAGAGGATAAAATTTAATAGCGCTTCGAGCAACCGGACCCAGATACGCATGTTAAGTTTCTATATTTCGGTTTATGAAACCATCATCAGTGCTGAAGAGAGAGTTAATACAAAGATAGATTTTTATTCAGTAAAGGGTTCGGTTTGACACCACTGGCTACAAGACAAGACAGTACATTCACTAGACTCAATACAACGACATCACACACAGACCGTCTTCATATTAACCCTTTGTTCTAAGAGCACCAGGGCAACATGAAGATCGCTCCCATGCCTCCACATATAGCTTCGGATTCCTTTAGCTACTCTTATACAAACAAATCAGAGGCTTGTACAAATTAAACACGGTTTTGTTCCACGTTTCATCCCATAATGGCATTTGTTTTCACTCTTTCTGTCCATGCTGGCTGTGTCTAACCCGTTACGTAGTAAGTCCCTAAGGGCGCTATGGACAAACAACATAATTGGACAATATTACCTAAAATAATGCTTTAATATTCTTTTCCAAAGTTTAACAGCTAGGCCGTAGGCTGGTGGTCCTGGTGCTATCTGAGACGAGGAGCCGATTGTTTCATCCTGTAAAATACATATTTCATTAAGGTGCACCATTAGTTTTATTATCATTTATTCTCGGTAAAACATCACGTGACGCTAAAGATAACAGATTAGCTGACTTCCTGTAGATGACCAGTAACGCGAGACACTGCGTGTAAAGCCAATCGTGCACCTAACTCACGTTTTTACACTGAAGTGTAGCAGGATTCTGTAGTTAGATGCCATATGTCTTGTCATTTTTTCATTCAGTACCCACCAAGTAGCCTTAAGCTTTGTAAGACAATCATGCATCATCAGGTATGCCCCAGGGATTCAGGTTGTCAAGTTTTAGTTTGTGCTACGCTTACGAAAAATCCATGGGTTACTTGAACAAAATGCCGTAGAATAAAAAATCATCGCTGGAGAAATCATTCCATGTTAAACTGCAAGCGTAAAAATGTAGTACGGCATTTTATCGTCGTAAAAGATTTGTGACAGTATTCCCAGTTCCTTAAATAGGTGAAATGGGTCAAAATAAAATGTATTAATAAAATTTGTTAGTAAATTTAAAAAGAGTCGCATTGATATCCAGCTGTAGAGCATCATTACATATAGTCCCGGTGTATTTAAACAGTTGTACTTTGCCGGATGACAACTGAGCAATTTACTGTAATTAACCGAAGATCAGTACACAACGTCGTCCTGGTTTATTACCAATTCGTCTCTAACATGAATATATACCATGAAGGAAGGACGCTGATGGTTTAAACCAAATCTGTACCGTCTTTCATGCCGTTACAGGTATGAATCAGTTGGGGCCTCCGTGGCGGAGTGGTCTAGAGTGAACGCTTTATAGAGGGTGTATGCTTTTGGCCCACATATCCCCCTCACATCTGGGTTCGCGTGTTCGATTCCGCGGACCGTATATGAGTTGGTATGCCAGCAACCAGCGACAGGTCGTTGGTTTTCTTGGTAAATTTACTACCCAGTTTTCCTCCCACAACAATGCTGGTCAATGATCTGTATTGGGATTTTATCCTGTTGATATAATATCGGATAAATGAATAAAAAAAATATTTAAAAAAAACCCAGAGAACAGACAAACATGTTCATAAATTTTAATCATTTGTCAAAGATACATTGTAACTTCTATATTAGCCTTATTGGGTATACACATATATTACTTTTTACTTAGTTTCACTTTTTTGGCCCATATACATTTTTTTACGTAAAGTATAGAGTGTGTGAAAATATACTGTCTTTTTTTGGTAACGTGAATTCGACTTTATTACGTTCGGTAGGATCAACTTTATATGATATAATCTTGCAGGAAAACGTCTCCTACTTAAAATAAACCCTGCCAAAACTGAAGTAGAATATCCAATGCAGTCGTTGTCATTTCCATTTATATTTGATTTGTCCACATATGTTGCCAGCGTTAGTCGGGTTCACTTGCGCCGAGATCGGATACAGCAACAAGAGCCGAAAATGCGGTTACGTTACCCTTATTTTCCCTATGTCTTTCACATATGGTCGAAGTTCTCATTTCCATAAAAATATCAGTTTGAGTAAATATATCAGAATGCTTAATATCCATTCTCATTTGGACGGAGGGATCAATTCACCAACACACCCTGATTAAATTCTCCTTAAATGACAATATCGTTCAGTCCATGTATATAAGGATACATACTCCTGATTTAAACAAATGTACAGTGTAAATACATATACTGTTCACGTTAATTTACTCCTTTAAGAGCGATTATGGCAGATGGTATCGAATATCTTAAGATTGCCTTGCAGTTTCCGGATCAATAGAAGACCGTGAACAAGGGAACTACCAAAAGCGCCGACACCTTAATTCTCATCGTCAGTGCTTTTAGCTTAAAAAGGCTGTACGCGAGGTTAAACCAATATTCCTATCTGTTTCATCCGATGGTAGATGTAACAGATTGCTCCGTGGACGATATTATTCGCTACAGTAAAGTTCTGCCATAGTGGTTTATAAAAAATTGTTCATAAAAGCTAAGTAGCTTATCTTTTGTCTCTCCTTTAGCCATTCAGTACAAACATTGCTTCATATTGTAGATAATTAAGTAAATTAACATTCGTATAACAAAGTTTGACGGAATATTTCTATACATGTAAACATTGGCTAATCAACTGTATACTTAAACCGTACAGTAATATGAACTAAACACTTCAGAAAAAGAACATTGTGGTGAATGGGAATCATCAATGTGCACATATTGTCCAGGTATGCTAACAAATTTTAATCAACAGCCTGCAAATTACAAATATCTGTCATATTGCTTTTGCAGCAAATTATTTTTTTCAAATTTAACGGGGGAATATCTATGTAATTCACATGACAAAGCACATGGCACAGGGGAGGTATATTTATTGCTGAAATTAATTCGAAATGAATAGATCTATTGAACTGAACATTGTTATTCGTTTCGCAGACACTATGCGTGCCATCTGCAGGTATGTAATTCCGGCCCTAAATGTAAGTACATGCTTTCCTTTGTGAAAGCAAACAATAAACATGTACTGCTTGTAGATTGGGCAGTGCGTTGAACTCGTGCGTTGTTAACAAAAGAGTGTAGCCTGCTGAAAGATGGAGATTGGAGTTGACATTTGACGCTTGAGGGACATGGTCAGCGAGATCGATCTGTCTACAAGCTGTCAGGGTTTTACTTGCCCACGACACGGCAGAGAATCAGCCCGGCTCGCCGTGTGGATTTTCGATAATGAGCATGTATAATCATAGCAGCGTTGCGACAAGATTGCTTCTGATATCAGTGGCTTTTTTGTACGAGGTAATCTCTCTCGCCCAGAATGAGTATCGACGGTAGTGCTTAGCTTTTACTGTCTTTGCATTCTTGTGGCATCAGACGGCTCGCTCACAGTAAAGGCGATTGCTCGAGAGCACAATGTAATTCATCGCTTCAGGCTTAGGGAAATACTAACGTTCTAAGATAGCCACTAAAGCCTGTATTCAGTCAAATAGAGACTTTTGATTGGGAGAGCTTTTTGACTGAATGCATATCGCATGAGCTAGACTTGATAGGGAAAGTAAGGTCACTGTATTGGAATCTGAAGCGATCAGACTCCTTCCATGCTATGTTTTCTTTACGTGCTCCGTCTTGTTTTGCCATCTCAGATTTAACGGCATCTGGATTTGAGGGGAAAACTTTCCGCGCTAGTCGGGATCACGAAAGCGGGAGGAACTGGAGTCTCTGCAAACAAACTTCTCTGACCGCCTTGGCAGCTAACGAAACAAAACAACCTACAAGAGGTCAGTGAGTTTTTACTACGAAATACTCTTCCGCCAAAGTGATCTGATGTTATTCCGCGTTTAAAACCTTTTTGGGGGCATTTGGTTTCGTAGCTTGAGCATCGGAAATACTTGAATGATTTAGAATCAAAGTGCTTCGGATCAAGTGTTTTGTTGAGAATTTCGCTCAATTGGAATTTGGAGTTACCTTTGGTTTTTATTCAAACTCACACAAGGCGGAAATAAAAACGTTGACAATCTGGTAAGTTACAAGCATAATTTTAAAACGTTGTTTTAACACAATATGCCCAAATTTACTAGGCCAACGTTAATTTTAAATAAGGATATTTTGCATTTGTGTGAACGGTTCAAATTTATTACGCTTTACACTACTTAAATGGTAAATGCAAAGCAATGGATCAGTGTTCGTTGTTTCCGTTTAATATGTTGTCCGGGTCATCGGTTTTTAGGCAGCCATTTAATTCCAACCTATCCAATTAGAGCGAGTAGTGGTTGAAGGGAGCTTTATGTTGCCCTGTTGCTCTCAGATGAATTTGTATTGCGTCCTGTGATTGTCCTGCATTTGTCCCGTCTTGTCTTTCTTTGTTGCCAGTGGCGTCGAGGGTGGATTTTTTCACCCAATGTGCTGGCACGCCGTCACATGGCTGAATTAGCCTCAAATACGCCGGTACAACCCTACCAATCAAACAAACAAACCAATTAGAGCGATATGACCTGCGAACCAGTGTATTACTTAAATAAATTATTCACCAAAATGAGATATATAAAGAGTTATCATGTATGCATGTTCTTTTCATATAGTAATATCCCTGTATAACATCTGATGAGATAATCAATCAATTAATCACTCGACAAATCATTCAATCAATCTATCAATCAATCATACATTCAATCAAACGATCAATCGATTTAGCAATTAATCAATCATTCATACCACGCGCTCGCCCCTACCCTAATACAGTTATCAAAGGTAACCCAAGGTTCGTGGGTAGCTGCTCTGTAAACGTTTGTCCACGCACATCACTTCTACAGCCTCTACATAACAGGGGATAAACCATGTCTGTTTTATGCATTACTAATCAACATCGAAATGAAGTTTTTACACCCCAATAAAAAAAGTTCGACTACAAATTATATTTCCTGCATGTTTAATATGTAACCGATCTAATTCCCCGAAGCTAGGCGAGAAGGGATGGATCTGTTTAGGTCTCTCGGGTGTCACTTGAACAAATCCCGGAGTGTATTTACCTTGGAAATTGCGCAACAGTAATTTGTGAATTAAATGTCCTGTGGACATGTGTGCATCTATGATAGACTGGATCCCCAAGCCTCATCTGCCGTCGGGTTAAACATACGTCACTGTTAATGCGTATATGTACACACACTTCAGCGTTATTGCATGGTAGTGTTTTACATGGGGACCGTGCTTACATGGTAAGGCTTTTTTTCTGTCACAGAAAGTCCCTGTCCCTATTCAGTTGACTCGCTAGCACATTACTACAACATTATTTGTTTCTTTTTTCATACAACCAGCGAAGCAAAAATATGTTAATAAACAAACACAATTGTCGCTCAATAGCGTCTGCTCTAACTTGTATCACTGTAAATTAAATCCGTCATTAATTTTATGAGTTATACAAAGAAAAATGTATAATAAAAGCTGGATTTTTTTATATATATATGGTTCGGTGGCGTAGGGATGGTCAACTCGCTAGGCACTAGCGAATCCTCTGACGTATTGAATAACAAAGGAATATATTTGGTAGAGGTGAAATATTCATAGATGTAGATAGAGAAAAATTAACTTGTGATCACCCGGAATCAACCCTTTAATCGATAGGACTATAGAGGCTAATGGAAGAACAAACACTAAATTGCACGGGATGCACTGTCACAGGGACTCGAAAGTAACACTTAGTTATCTAGATAGTATAAAGTATTTATATTTTATCAGGCGCTTATTGTTCGGGTTATTCTGACAATCTGCTTCTGGTAAAAATATTTATAAATGAAGAGAAAGAAATTTGGACTCTTCCATTTTAGATGGGGTCCTTATCCTTTGGTTTACATGGCCAACACTATATTGACTTAACTTGAATTCTCCACGATGGAATGATCCAAATAATTTATGACATGCGAGCGGTGGTAATAATTTATTGCACAGAATATTGCGGAATACAATGTTGTTGATCTAAGGACTGATGCTAACCTCAGTCAAACAACTGGGCCCGCGGCCGTGGCTTAGTGGTAACGTGTGCGCTTCCTAATCCTACTCCAATATACCGTTCACGGGATCGAGTCCGTCTGCCGACCGTCAGGTATATGAGTGAGTCACATGATGTGGCGCCGGCAATCGCGGTGGTGGATTTTACTAGGTTTCCTCCCGGTTTTCCACCATAATGAGGCATGGAACGATGTGAAGTGGACAATCCGTCGTCATATAAGTGAAATATCCATTGAGTAGCCGTTAAACCCCAATCAAACAAACAAACAGTCAAACAACTAGTCCGTCTGATTCGTTTCTTTTGCTGAAGCATTGAATTACATTCTTTTGACAAAGTGTTATGATTTTGAAAGAAACTTCCTCAAGCACTGAGGGACTTTTTTTTCTCTTCTACTTATTTGGTCCTTATCAAGACGTATACCGCAGCAGACATTCGTCACGAAGTCGCCTCAAAATGGGACACCGCTATATCCCGTAGGCTTTGGCATATCACGATTTCTTTGGAGAGACACGGGTACAACATTTTTTAACCAAAGCTTGTAAGCTTATCTTAATTTATGTTAACAAATATCAATAGCAGTGTGCTCTGATTATGAAACTCTATTTTCGGCATTAACGCATACAGCAAGTGTGCCTTTAAAAGCGATATTATGAAGCGAATAATTACTCAGGGAAAATCGATTTGAAAAAAGCATTTTTACTTGTTTGATATATCGAAGATAAACATACATCACATTATTACGTTTTAACAGAAATCTTTGACTTAGCAGGTTTCTTGTCGTTATGCAATAACCAAACTATATATATATATATATTCACTACCAACCAAGTTTATATAATCATCATTTAATATTGTTTAAGTCTCATACGTGGGTTGTATTAAATTAATAAAAAAAACCGAACTCCTAAGTTACTCCACCTTAACATTTTTCAATTTTTTTAAATGTTTACCTGAAGTAGCTCAGGGGTCCGCGTTTTTATTTAATCCACATTTTGTTTACATTAATATGAACATGGATTGCCATTACACAGTAGATAACACATCAGGTGTTAGGCGGATTATACGGTACAAAGTGTTCATATGGGTTACATATTGAATTAGGTAATTTTATATAAGAATTTTCCAATGGTGCTAATATATCTAAAGGAACAACTTGATGGCTAACGGGCTTGTCTTAGAATGACTTAGCGTTAAACAGTGGATTTAACTGATTTCTGCTGTCGTGCTGTCTTAATTTTCGAGTAAAGTTAAGGATTATGTTGTTCCAAGAGCCTCTTATGACTTATCCTAAGTCAAGAGATTAGAATCCTGTATGTCGTGTCTTTCAGGTAAGAGTTGTCAATGTGTGCTCTCATTATGTGACTCTCATTATTGTACTGGGACTCAATCCGCTATTAGATGATGTCACGTTTTGTTGAAGGTATATCTCTAATCCGCTATAAGTTATTTAATCTGATAATAAACACTAATATCCTTGTGGGCAACTGGACTCTGGGGCCCTTTTCTCAATGGACAATAACATTTAATTCGCTATCAGATGACGTCACGTTTCGTTGAAGGCATATCTCTTATTTGCTATTAGCAATTTAATTTGATATTAGCCACTTATAGACTCTCCTCCAACTGGCCTAGGGGTCGGGCCGTTTTCTCTATCTGCAATAACAATTAATCCGCTATTAGATGACGTCACGTTTTGTTGCAGGTATATCTCTAATCCGGTATTAGCGATTTATCTTATGTAATCGGCTAATAGTCTTTCGGCCAACTTAATCCGCTATTAGATGACGTCCCTAGCGCCGTTTTGTCAATGCGCAAGGGATTTGCTATTGGATTATTTTTGTGTCTTTTAGAAAGGGAATATTAACAACACTTTCTTAGTTTGAACAGATTCTAGTGCGGAAAATTTTACAGATTGAAACCCGGCAGGTTGAAACTCAGTCACACCCGGTCTTCTTCACCCTAAAACAAATTCCTTAACAAAGTTATGGAACAAATTCCGTAACGCCTTTAATTTGGACTTTTCCTTAACTTGTGTGGAATTTTTCGTAACCTGTTAAGGAAAATCCATAAATATGTTTGGAATAATCCTTGCACCCGAGACAAATTCCAACTCCAATTCCTTGAAATTTATGGAATTTTCGGCTTGTGCTTTATTCGGGGAATATTCCTTATCTTTTTCCTTAAGATGTTAAGGATTGTTTTCACTGTACTATGTAGTATGATTACCATGTACAAGACCGGGTGGCTGAGTGGTCTAGGTGACCGGTATTTACTGTTGGCAATTCCGTACCTGAATCTGATAATTGTGGGTTCGATTCCCGGACGGGTTTGATCATTAAACATTTTCTGATCTAAAATCTTTTTCAAACTAAGAAAGTGTTATCCAAGAATAACGAAAATACTGGATTTGTTATTGCTTGCTATTCGAGTCACTTAATTGAAGGAGAGTCTGAATGTATTAATGCCATGACCTTCGCTCTGTTCATCTTCTTCGATAGGATCGAAAGGAAAAATTGCAGTTTACGGCCGTTATCAACTCAATCTCTGACAATTTCAGTGCTAAATTCTCTTTACTTTTGTCGCGGAAATGACGAGTCACGACATCCAGAGATTATTAGCACGTCGTAATGACATACTCTGTGACAGTGAAAGTTGTCGCTTCCTCGAACCGTGTGAGAACGAGAATAATCTATACTACAGTTAACTCATTTTGCCGGTACTGCTAAACGCTTATCTATCCGGCTGATTAGTGCCTGCTTTCAATAACAACGCCATAAGCAGAGCAGCACAGAACAGCAGCGTATCGAAATCACAATAAACGAAATAACAGAAAATCCGAGCCACCGCATATTAATAAATCTAATATGACAGAAGTTTGCTCGACATAGTGATATTACGAGGTGTGGGGACAATGCTATTTTCTGTGTTATACATTGAGACTGAAAGCTATGTTCTTAATGGTGATTTAGCTGAACGAGAAGACATATTATTGTAGGAAGGAGTTAACTTAAGCCGTCATGGACCCGATAGATTAGTTACTTATATGATTTCAATGTACAATTTTAAGTCCATAATGTGTAATTAACGAGAAAGATAGAAAACACACAAAGAAGACAGAGATCGTCCTGGTTTCCACTTCATTTTGCACATTATACATTAGTAGATCGGTGTGAAACCCGTTCTGTAAATATCAGAGATGTATCCATCTATACAACATTAGAAACTGTCTTCATTGCTGTGAATTTATGATGCTTTCACTGTTTGCTGTATGCTCTCTGGCGTCTGTCTGCGGGTAAAATTTTCGTAATTATCTGTTACACAAAACAGACCCGAAGACATTGGCTTTTAATTTGCGTAATTAGAAGAAAAAACGAATAACTTCCACCTCTGACAAGACAGTTATTTCTCGTTATTGCTCGAAGACATCTAAATGACTCATGAAACTAGGAAGTTTCATTCTTTTCGTACGCCATCATTCTGACGCACCAATCTGGCCAACTCGAGCTTTGACTTGCCATGTGTTATGTGTTGCATTCGGCTCAAAACAGACAGCGTTTGTTGTATGCAATAAAAGAAGTTCGACGGTGGATTTCTTTTTTTTTTTTTTGTTTATCTGACTCCTTATCATTTTTTGTTTTTGTTTTTATAGTACTGGCTTTCTATCATCGTGTCAATAAACTGTTCGCAATTACTGACAAAACAAAAAGATTTGAGGACATCTGCCTTTAATGTTCTTATCCTCAAACGGGATAGTTTTCTTCTCGTTTTCTCTTCATGGCATTTACAAAGAAAATACTTCATTACAGTGACATTTACTTTTTAATTACAGTGGAGCGCTATTATTGTAGCTCACCACCCTTTAAATTTTATTTTCGGAGTGGGGGCGCGGGGGAGTTTTTGTTTTGAAGATAACAGATCACTACAACCATTATAAGCATTTTTGTTTATATTTGTTTATCAAAGTTCCATACGATGGTGTCTGGCGGAATGGAGACAATCGTCACGTATAATTAAATAATGGTATCGTGTCGAAGTAGCACGGCCTTGTTTTTAACTGCACGCGACGTATGGGTCATGCACTTAACACAACGACCTATCAGATTTGTTCCAGAGTTTCTTGGAGCGGGATTTCGTTCATGGGAGCTGTTGTAGTGCTTCTCTGTATAATAGAAACCGTCGGCTATCAGAACTGTCCATCTGGAATGCGATGTTGTGAATACCTCCTGGCCTAGAGCAATACTACACCTATTATCAGGAGGCTTCATCTAAATGTTATATCCCGCTGTATAATCTTATAAAGAACTTATCCCTTTAGGGCTGTCTTATTTCAAGTGTTTGGCATTATAGCCTATCGCTCCGGCTATCTGTAAACCAATGTTGTGGTTGTTTGGAAGGTCACATCGCTAACAAGAGTTAAGCAACGGTTAAACTACACGGGGTCCTTGTGCCGAACTGCTAGGGTTAGATGATACTTTTATCTTCTGACCTTTTCTCAAACAAACACCATCAAAACTGATACATTCTAGTGTTTTTAACATTATAGGTTTGGTCTGGTTGTAGATCAGGAAGCTCTTTAATTCATGCGGCCCTGTATTTAAACATCTTCTCTAGCTAAGAGGGTTTATTCCGAGCTACCCTTCATTACATCCCTTGGCGGATTGAGCGCATATAAATAGAATAATAGTTAAAGAGTTTCGAGTTGAAGCGGACAACATATGTTGAATGCTATACTAAAGTTTTGACAATTGTTTTAACTTTGTAAAGCACTATTGGCGTATATAAGGAATACGAAATGGCCAATCAATCGCTTGGCAGTAGCGTTTGGTTATATGTGCTCCATCCGCCAAGGGCTGTCTTCATGTCCTGCCAGTGGCGTCGACTTGGTAGTTTCCTTAGCCCGCATGGCTAGCACACCGTCATATTAGTGAAATTACCTTAAGTAAGGTGTTCAATCCCAATCAAAGTAAGAAAGATTCGTTTTAATCTAGATATTTCGGCGTTCAGTGGAACACTGGTATATTCAGCCCCCTTATTTAAAATATTAGTATATTTTGCCAATGTCTGTATTTGCCTTCTGTCAAGTCTAAATACTTGAAATGGCTATATAAGAGTATATAGTGGCCACAGATGAAAGCTAGTAGAAGCTTGTCGTGACTTGATGCACAGAAGCTGGTAGAAGCTTGTAGTGACTTGAAGCTATGTGGAAGTAGTGTCCACAGACGGCAGCTGGTAGAAGCTTGTAGTGACTTGAAGCTATATGTAAGTCGTGGCCACAGACGGAAGCTGGAAGCTGGTAGAAGCTTGTAGTGACTTGAAGCTATATGTAAGTAGTGGCCACAGACGGAAGCTGGTAGAAGCTTGTAGTGACTTGAAGCTATGTGAAAGTAGTGGCCACAGACGGAAGCTGGTAGAAGCTTGTAGTGACTTGAAGCT